>PVIC010020126.1:0-29864 GCA_004025085.1 Thryonomys swinderianus | reverse complement strand
TGCAGTGAGGAGTCAGACATAGAGGTAACTCATAAGCTCAAAGTATCCAGTATAGAATCTAACAAATCTTTTTTGTCTTATTTACTGTGTTTAATACTGATATTGGCATTTATTGTATTATGGTAACAAACATGATGTGATTGTTCTGCTCAAATACCTACCATGATGTGTCAGGAGTGAGAACTCTCAAGGGTTATTATAGAGTCGAGGAGAACCCCCCAGGAAAGTGCTGCTTCCAAGGGGCCCCAGATAATAGAAAGAGACCTGCAACAAACATTGTCCTGTCATCAGTCAAAGAAGAGCATTAAAAACAAAGAAAAAGTAGAAATGGGAAAATACACAAAAAACCAGACACAAAGATCACCACCACAGGGAAATTCAGAGAAAAGGGAAATAGGGCAAACAGAATATACGTTTCACATTTATTTCTTTTTTTTCTTGTTTGCCTTTTCTTCTCTTATTCCCTCTCCCCCTCTCCCTTTTCATGGTTCGGGGGCTTGAATTGGGGTGTTCACACTGGGTCACGGATAACTACCTCAGCTCTTTCTTTATTTTCACTTTTTAATTTTTGTTTTGAGACAGGTTCTTGCTACAAGCTCAAGCTGACCTTGAAGTTTTGGTGATACTCCTATCTCAATCTCTTGGGTGCTGGGGCTGCAGGCACTGGCACAGCTGACCTCTTTTTATTTAGAGGCAGGGTCTACTCTACCTAAGTTGCTCAGGCTGAGCTTGAATTTAGACTCCTCCTGCTTCAGCCTCCCACAATGCGGGGGTCACTGGTATATGCTGCCATTCTCAGCTTCATCTTTTTTTTTATTATTACATTTATGGCCAAATACTTCATTCATTTTCATGCTATTCTAAGTGAATTCTACCCTTAGTTTTGTTTTTAAATTATTTATTGCTGGTAGAAAAGATCATAGCCAATTTTTGTATATTGGCATTTGCTGAACTCTTTTCTTAAGGTGTGTGTATGTGTATGTGTGTGTGGTATGTGTATGTGTATTCCATAGGATTTTCTATAGTCAAGATTACATGATTTGCAAATCAGTATAGTTTCCTATCTTCCTTTGCGATCTGTATGCTTTGCATATCTTTTCCTTGCCTAATCAACTGCCCAGCACCTACAGAATAGCACTGAGTCCCCTCCTCGATTCCGAGCCCAGGGGAGCGCTCAACCTTCCACCACGGATGACGTTAGCTGGGGGTGTTTGTAGCCAGACTTTATCAAGTGCAAGACATTCTCTGTTCTTCTAGCTTGTGCTTTAGTCATGAAGGAGTGACAGATTTTGTTCTTACTCTATTAATAAAATGCATTTGATTAATTTTTATACTTTAAATCAACCTTGCAATTCTAGGATAAATCCCAGTTGTTCATAGTGTATAATCCTTTTAATACTGGTACATGATTAGATGTGGTTTGGTACTATGGTACAGGGACCCCCCCAGTTTTTTTCTTTTGATCTTTGGTCTTGGTATCTGGCCTCAAAAACATGAACTGAGTCAAGTTATTTTTAACATGTTACTAATAGTGCAGAATGTGGCTGCATCACATTTATTTAATAATAGCCTGACAGATAAATATTTAGGTTTTGCCACTCTCAAAAAGTACTGTATGAATGTGTTCTATTTATAAAAGAAATTCCTAAATGTGAGATTTTTGATTCAAAGGGAACGTTTAGCACTTGTAGCTCTTTCCAGATGTCATTCTAAAAGGTTCATAGCCTTTAGCACCTGTTACCAGCAATATATAATTTCTCTACACTTTGCCAAGACTGATTACCATTATTATTATTTCAAAGACTTTTAAATCGCCAATTTAATGGCTTCTTTCCATTTGTCTGATTACTATTTTCTATTGGATACTTTTGAGATGACCTTTATATATTCAGGATAATAACTCATTCTGCTATATATCTAATGAATTCTTTTTTTTTTTTTTTTTGAGACAGGGTCTCGCTTTGTAGTTCAGCCTGGCCCTGAGCTCACTATGGAGCCCAAGCAAGCCTCGAACTCAGCAATCCTCCTGTCTCTGCCTCCCAAGTGCTGAGATTATAGGCATGAGCCACCATGCCTGGCTAATGAATTCTTTTTAATTTATGACTTTGGTTTTGATGTTTTCACCATAATTTTGAGGGGCCCTAGGAGTGGGACCAGGGACATTCTACCACCGAGCTACATCCACAGCTGTAAGGTACATAGACTCTCACTAAGTTGCCAAACTGGAACTCTAACTTGTGATTTTCTTGCCTCAGCCTCCGTTGGGGCTGCCATTACCGGCATATGCCACTGTGCTGGGCTGGACATCAAATATTTTTAACTTAAAGTCAGTATTTATTTTTCTCTTTCTTTCTTATATGGCTTCTGGGCTTTTTTGCCTGCTTACTCAAAAAGATCTCTTTCAACCCAAAGTTATTCACCTAGTCTTTCAATATTTTTATTGGTTGTCTGTTTTGGCTTTACTTTTTACCTTTTAATTCTCTGAAATAATCTGGAATTTTAAAATTTTTGCAGTGAAAGGTATGGTTTCCCTCTAGTTTGATAATTTTGCAAGGACTTCTACTTACATAAAAACTCTTTTACAACTAAGTACCACCTTTGTTTTAAATTAGTTTTAATATCAACTTAGATCTACAGTATTTCTGGGTCCTCTGTGCCAATGTGATTTTATAAGGCAAATTATGTTTCCTTGCTCGTCTTTTCCAAACATTTCTTCTATGGCCTTAGATAGTTATCTTTTCATCATTTAGCACAGTAACGTCCATCTGCTCAGTTTCCCCGCTGGGCAGTAGCAGGCAGTTTGCAGTTGGGTGGATTTATCCGAGCTGCAGGGACAGGGTAGATATAACTTCAGTAGGCCAAAGCCACTCAGTTTGATCCTCTGTCTCTAGATGTATTGCTGTCTGCATGGAACCGTGAGACTGAAATGGTCTTGTAAGAATGAAATTATGATTTTTCACTAGTGACTGGAGGAAGGCTCCAATGGCTTTGTGTTCGGCTGGTAGAGATCTTGCAGCTATCAGAGAAACTGGTCTGAAGACTATGCCCATGTATGGAGGACAAAAAAGGCACAATAATCACAGAGAAATGAATGTGAGATGTTAATAAAACTGTGTTGGGTTCACTTGCTTCTGGAATTTTTAGTTTTACAATCTCCTGTATTTCCTTCTTTTTTCTCAGTTCAAAGTGAGGTAGTAGACTATGTACCTATCATTCTCAAGGTCCTGGATTCAGTCTCCAGTAAGACACACACACACACACACCCGTGTGTGCATGTGTTGGGTTATTTGTTACAGTATAACTGAGACACATTTAGGATTGATAACAATTTTCCTTCTAAAAACTAATATGAAAACATTCTTCTATTGTCCCTGAATCCTTCAATCATACCATCAGTCACAAAAATGATATTCCAAGATGGACTTACAGCTCTGTGGGGCAGATAGGCCATCACGCTACCCTGTGACCCACTGCACACCCAAAGACCCACTCCCTGGCCCAGCCACCAACAACTGTAAACTGGCTCTGCATTGTGTCTCTCCTCTGCATGTGGCACCAGAAGAGCCAGCCCACAAACTGCTGCAACCTTGGGCGAGGTCAAGGCCCAGGAAGAAGATCCTGGTTGAATTCTGCTCAATTTTCCTGGGGCCAGTGGAGATGCTGCATTGCAATTGGTCTTCAGAAGCACAGAATTGCACCAAAGACTGCCGAACAACCAACCTGATGCAGGCTGAGACCAAGCATTAGAGGAGGGGTGAGCCTGGAAAAGATGGCTGTTTCAGGGAGGAATAACAGATGGGCCACCTCTACAAAAAGCCCCATTGTATCAGTCACCTTTCCTGTTGCTGGGACACAATACTTGATACCCACAGTTTAAAGGGGGAGAGGTTTAACTGGACTCACTGTTTCAGAGGGTTCAGTCCATGGTCCCTTGCTCCCCAAGAAAGAAACATCAGGAAAGAAAGGTGTGGTGGAGCAAAGGTACTCAGTTCCTGGTGTCCTGGAAGCAGAGCAGGGAACAGGGCCCAGGAGGGAGGAGTGAGGACCAGAGAGAGACCCCAAGGCCACACTCCCATGACCCACCCATCACCCCTGTAAGTGTGCTCTGTCAGACCGCTGGGCAGATCCTTAGCCAATCTAATTGTCACAAGCAAGCTCAACGGTCATAACCACTTTGTAGAACTCTTCATTTGTCCCAGAAAGTCCATCCTTGCCCCAGACAGTTAGGTAAGTGTCACCCACTTCAGGAAAAGGAAATCCAGATTGCAAATATAGATGTTCCTTGACTTACCCACCATGGGGCCGGGCCCTGATGGTGTTATAGAGCCTGTGACTCAATGAGTTCTGTGTCTGCAGTAAAAGAACTGGGATGAGATAGCATGGATGATGGGCTGGGTTCACTGTGAGACTGAGATGCACATTTCAGGAAATGTGGGCAATGCTACAGTGGAAGGTGCTCTTGGGTGAGGCCTGGGCTACACTGATGTGGTTCATGAACCTTAAAGACTACCACTCTTGCCCAGACTGCTGTTCTGTGACTGGGGTCAATCAGGCTAGTTGAATGACTTCAATGGGGAAAAGGCAGTTCATACTTCAGGCAGAATGGTCTGTTCAGTCATTCTGAGACCCTGAGGCTTGTCCTGACCTTGCCTCCATCTGGAGTTTGTCAGATTCTGGATCATATCAGTGAGCACAGAGGAAGACACGTTCTTCTGGGCCATAGCTTGTTGGGATCTTTTACCTAATGGTTAAGAAACAGAAGATAAAAGCATTGTGTTTCCCTTGCTTCTCACGGAGCCCCTTGGTAGCCCCAGCAGCCCGTCTCTGGGCAGTAATGCTAACCTCCTGACTAAAGCAAAACTGCTGTACAACTAAATCCTGTGATTCAAACCTGCAGAAAATACAACTAGCCTAAAACAGAGATGTGGGTGAGTATTGATAGAACAGATTTCCTCCATTACACCGGGACTGGAAAGAGGAAGAGGGGAAAGGGACAGTGAGAAAAGAAGACTTTGAACCGTGTAATGTCAAGCTGAGAGGGGCCGTGCATGCCTGCAATCCCAGCATTCAGAAGGCTGAGGCTGAGGGTCACTGTGATTTCAAGGCCAGCCTGAACTCTGCACATAGTTCAGCGGGACCCTGTGTCAAAAGACAAAACACACAGACAAAAACGTCTGAAATTTCTTGCTTCTTTGCTGTGAACCAGCCGTGATATATAAAGATTGAGGGGTTCAAACTACAGGTCTTGCTGTCGCGAGGCGGATGCTGACTTGCTTCCAGAATAGGGATGTCTTTCCGGAAGGCTGCAGGCTTCCCGGCTGGTGGGATAAAATCTCCAAGCCCCAGAGGTCCTGAGGCAGGATAACATCTGCTGAGGACAGCGTAAAGAAAGCAAGTACCCGTGCGTGGGGAAGGGTCTTGCTCCTTGTTTTACTCCCTGGTCCTCACTGCAGTCCCTGTTCGGCTGAAGGGCACTGCCCCTCCCCCTGCGCCTCTGATAAAAGTGGTCTTGTCTTTTGCCCAGTCTGGACACTGACCTCCCGGTTCCCCTGTACCTGAGCATGTGTCTTTGTCTCCCGCACTGTGCCCTCTGGAGCAGCAACTAGGGTCTTCAACTGCTGCCCAGTTGTCTTCATGACCAGTTGGCAGCAACTGGTACCTGCTGTGCAGACTCCTGCCAGGGATGCCCTCCTTCCTCTAACACCTCATGTGGACAGCCCACTAAACTCTCCCCACTACGCCCCACCGGCCCCCGGAGAAGGTGGAATCTCCAGGCAGCCAAGGCCGAGGTGGAAGGCGCAGAAGTTTTGACGACTGGTTTCTTGATGCTGTTCAAAGCTGTCTCGTCTCTCCTACTCCTGTCTCCCTTCAATCTGTCTCCACACACCAGCCACAGGGAGTAAAAAGAGGCACATTCTACAGCCCAGGGCTCCCGCTCGTGGCTCCTCATTTCACCAAGATGCCTGCACACCAGCGGCTGCACGGTCTGGGGCCCTGACCGCCTTTTGCCCGGACTGAGGCTGTGCCCTTGCTCACGTGGGACAGCCACGCTGGCCCCTGGAGCAGCGGCACTCTGTGCTTCCTTTGCCCTGGCTACTCTCACTCATGAAGGTTCCCCATCGCTCCATGAAGCTGGGGTAACTGCAATCCTGTTTATAGAGAAGGAAACAGAGGAGCAGCACAGCTCATTAACTCATAGGGCACACCGCGGCCAGGACAGGTGTTTTAGTTTGCTAGGGCTCCTATAACAAGACAGCACAGACTTAAACAGAAACGTGTTTTCTCACTGATCTGGAGGCTGGAAGCACAAGACAGAGCCATCCTCAGGAAGGGTCCTCTGGGGTACAGATGTCACCGCTGCTACCTCTTCCTAGGGCTCTCCCTCTTGAATGCCTGCTGACTCTTTGGTTACCTGTCGCTTCTGTTAACCATATGTTAATCTCCTCCTCCGAGCCCTGCCTCCAGGATAGTCATGTCACTTTCTGGGACATCATCATAGCTCCCCAAACCCTGAATTCTGGTCTGAATTTCTTGGACTCCGTTTCCTATAGAACCACTGGTCCTAAATTCTCTTGTCCAGCAACAGTGCTCTCCTCGTACAAGCATTTGTTGTCCACGTAGCCTGTACGTAGGACACTGGCAGCACAGCCGTCAGTGATTTTATCCCATGAATTCTTTTTTTTTTTTTTTTTTGCTTTTTGGAGACAGGGTCTCGCTTTGTAGTTCAGGCTGGCCCTGAGCTCACTATGGTGCCCAGGCAAGCCACCGCGAACTCAGCAATCCTCCTGTCTCTGCCTCCCGAGTGCTGGGATTTATCCCATGAATTCTTGACCAAGTCATGACCTCTTGCAGGCTGGGCTTCACAAAGTTCCCATTAAATCGAGTGTTAATCGAAGACTTACAAGACAGGAGGGGTGACAGCTAAGAACGATGAACCACACAGCGATAAAATTTGGCAGCACCAAAATTCAGAAAACGTTTCCTTACTTCACACGAGTACATCTAGTGGTCCCTTACAACACAGGATGTATTGAATTATGGAGATGCATGCTAGACACAAACGTATCTGCTCACTGTCAAGTGCACGTCTTGTTCTTGTGCTGTGTCTGTGCCCTGACCTGTCATTCAGCACTAAGTCCAAGTTCATCTCTTCGCATAGGTGTTGAACTCTCATCCACAGGTGCCCACTTGGGCATTTATAAATGCTTAATTACAGTCCATGTTTTCATTTATTTCAAGTATTAACGTCAATATTTATTTATATTTCCTTATATATCAATATCATTTTGTAATTCTATACATCTATCCCGTGTTGCAGCAGACACACTAAATGCATCCATCTGGCTGGCCATCTTAACTGGAGCATATTTTCAGGGAAGAGCTTATATTATGAGCATTGAAAACTCACACTAAGGCTTATTTTCTGGTTAAGTCTTATTTTCAGGGAAAGATAGTGCTTGGTTTCTCAGTCTGTCTTATATGCAGGGGAGGAATGGCAAGGACCAGAGGAAACTGATTGCAGGACTCTCACTTGTACAAGAGACAGGCAGGCACTAAGAGCTCACCAACAGGGCCGGAGATTCAGCTCAGTGGTTCCGGCACCTGCCTCACAAGTGCAAGGTCCTGAGCTCGATCCAGGTAACCACATACAATGCTGGGTGTGGTGACTCACGCAATCAGTACCACATACCACAGTGCTGGGCGTGGTGGCTCACGCCTGTCATCCCAGCACTTGGGAGGCAGAGACAGGAGGACTGCTGAGTTTGAGCCTTGCCCGGGCTACATAGTGAGCTCAGAGCCAGCCTGATCTACAAAGCAAGACCCTGTCTCAAAAAAAAAAAAAAAAAGAAAAGAAAAGAAAAGAACTCACCAACAGCATCTTTCTTCTTGGTGGGTGTGTGGATCCTGTCTGGAGCTGCAGCAGCCATGTTGGCACCATGGGAGGAGGAGCAGAGGAAGAAAAGGTCAAAGTTCCTAGGATAGTGGACTAGAGACAGGAAGGCCCAGCAGCACCACTTACAGAGCTCTGATTATGAGATCATTAAATATGTTTACACGGCTATATTTATAACAGATTTGTTGAAGTATAATTCAACAAGTCACCATAAAATACTACTATGTAAAGTATAGGCTTTTAGTAAATTTTACAACTTGTGGAAAGACCACAACAGTCCAGTCTGGATCATTTACATCACCCCTAGCGGATTCCCCAAGCAGTTTGCACTGAATCTTCGTCTTTCTTCACTCTGGCAGCCATTAATCTGCCTGACACCTCTGCAGATTCGCTTTTTCTGGACATTTTGCAAATCACTTGCTTTGGTAGCTTTGTGGGCCCACCTGCTACCCATGATGCATTAGTCTGGAAGTGGTGAGGAGCCTCATGCTCCAGTGACTGCAGCGGGATGGAGAAAGGCCGACACCAGGGCACAAAGCCAGGTGGTACAAGTCTGTAATCCCTGTATAAGAGGTAAGGCCCCGGGCTACCCAGGGAGACCCTGTCTCCAAACACACAACAAAACAGGTCGTCATGGGAAGAGTCAAGTCTTGGACTCAGCTCCTCTCCCAGACAGCCATGTGCCTTTTGTAGAAGTTTAAACTTCTCCAAGTAGACTTTTCTCATCCATGAATGAGGGAATTTTGGAGACACTTTTTAGGTTCTTTTACAGCTGTAAAATTCTAAGCTGTTTTCCTAAAAAATAATGACAGTGCTTGAATTATTTCAGGTAAAAATTCAGCATCATTGTGTGAAACTTTAAAAGCACTCTGCTCTAAAATCTAAATACTTACATTAAAGTGGCTATTTCTAGTAACTAGGAGAACTGACAGTATTATTAAATATCTATCATAGGAAGAGATCTATATTTTTTAAATTGAATTCTTTATTGGTACATTTTATATACAGCTCACAATCACACTCAACATTGGGGAATTTGTACCAGTATGTGACACAAGTTAATTCTCATTTTTACCCATATCCCTACCCACCCCACAATGTTTTGTTTTTTGAGATAGGACTCTTCTATGTATTTCAGGCTGGGCTTGCACTCACTATGTGTATCACACTAGCTTCAACTCACAGAGATCCTGCTGCCTAGCCTCCCAAGATCTGGGGTGGTAGATGTGCACCATCATGTCTGGCACTTGAACCATTGTTAGAAGCCAGAGTGAAGAACTCTCACAGGACATATTCTCCTTAGGGCACATCTGAGTGTGTAGAGAGCACATTTTTAACAAAGGATACTAAGCATTGGAGTGTGTTGAGGGACCACTCTTAATTATAGAGAAATAGGGTCAAGTTTAACTGTAACTGTTGATTTTCTTTTTTTATTGCCGTTGACTTTTTTTAAAGGTGTGGCGATGGCATTGGAGCTATGGACAAAAGCAAGGAGCTGGGACTATTATGTGTCTTGATTTATAACTGTGGTCACACAAACCTGTAACACATAGGTGAAAATTCATGAATCTGCACATGCTGCCGAAAAGCAATTTTACTGTAGGCTAATTTAAGAGTTAATATGAAAAGAACAGCATTCTTTTAAAGTTACGTATTGAAATATTTATGGATCAAGAGATGCAGTATCTTGTATTTGCATCCAAATAATGCAGCAAAGCTGGAAGTGTTGGGGACAAATGAGACAAGATTGGATGTGAGTTGATCATTGTTGAAACTGGGTGTATCACACTCTCTAGGGGCTAGTTATGTGCTTCCCTCATTTTGCATCTGCTCAAATGTTTTTAAAATAGAAAGCATTGGTGAGCAAGAATAACACTTCTTCCTGCTCACATGCTGAAAAGGTATTTATTTCCAATTTCCAAACGGATGGCTGTCTCTAAGGTAAGGTTTGTCTACACTGGTAAAGTGATAGGAAAACTATATTCCCCCCACCTCTAGATCTTTTCACATCATAATCTAAGAAAGGGGTTCTTAGGTGTGTGATCTAGTTGAGCTGACTGTATTTTACTAATTATGTCCATATTAAGGCCAAATAGCTACTGTTTAGTGTACACCTGCTTAGGATAGCCATCAAAAGAATCCTCTGTTCATAGAGCTTAAATCTTCACATCTCCCCTAGGAGATATTACTCTCATTTGACAAAGGAGGAGGTCAGGTCCTTGAGGCTCAGGCTGTGATGCAACAGCGAAATTGGAAGCAGCACCAGGTCTCCCAGAGTCTGTGTGCCTCACTGCTGGGTAGGAGCTCAGTGTGGGCCTCTTCCCAGCGGGACACGGTTCACACAAACCCTTACCCATCCCCACTTTCACCTGCTTCCCTAGCATCTATCATCTCTTCCAGAGGACCCTTGAGGGTGACTGGAGGTGCTTTGCTCGGGTCCAGGGAGCCACTGATGCACAGAGTTATGTTAGGGTTTGGATCTAAAGCGTCCCCCAAAGACTCATGTGTCTGGAAGGTGACTGCATCATGGGGAGCTGCATCCTCGGTGACTCCTCCTCTGATAAACTCAGCAGTCTGAGTGTGGTTAGGGGGTGGGGTCTGGCTGGAAGAGGGGAGTCCCTAGAGTGTGGCCTGGGAGGCTGTTTTCACATCCCTGGCTCCTTCGCATTGTCTTTGCTTCCAAGCCACACGCAGGGAGCAGCTTTCCTCTGTTCCTTTTCTCTGTTCCCTCTGCCATGCTGTTTCTGCCTTGGAGTCAGTTGACCATGGACTATACCCATGGAAACTGTGAGCCAAAATAAACCTTTTCTGGAAGTTGTGGGTGTCAGGTATTTTGTTCCAGTGACAGGAAAGCAACTAATACAAATTCCATTCCCAAAGCCTGTCTGCAACAGGAGTACCAAAGTTCGGCTGCCTCCCCTGACTGAGACCAACTCCTGTCTACTTCGTGGATTTACCCTACAAAGTAACAGCACAGAGCTCCCTGAATCCACAGTATTTCCCTCATCACGATCCCCAGCAACAGGCTCCTCCTAGGAGAGTTAATCTGAATAAGTCACTTGCTCACCAACCCACCTTAGGCATGTTTCTTGGGACCCCAGCTGACAGAACTTCTTCTTGTTTAGCTGCAAGGTCATCACTAAGAATTATTCACCCAGGAAGCCTATGCAAGTATGCTTCTGTGTCTGCATAAGTGGATGTTGGTATATACTTACATACTTTTGTATGCAATATTTGTAGACCCTCGTGACTTGAAACAGAAATGTGCAAATAAGGACAAATATTACCTCTCAGGTTGTTCACATGGATACCTAATAAGCAGCAAAGGACGTGCTTTTCCATATGGGTGCTTAAGGCTTCAGATCTCTGGGGGTACAACCCTAACAGTATGGGCCTCCAAGGTCCCCCAGTGCCCCTGCTTTGCCCCAAGGGAGAGGGTTATAAAGAGGCCCTGGTGGTGCAGGGGAGAGTGCAGAGAGTGCGTCTAACCACAATTAAAACCAGCAACAAGGTGATGCAGTCCAGGAGCTTCTTGCTGGAAAGAAGGCTTTGCTTTGCAGGGGGCGGAGCCCATGAGGGGAGACAGCAGTGCTGGGTCGATGCCCCTTGTGTTGTGTCATCCCCGGCAGGGAGCAGGACCGTGAGACTGGCCCAGCCTGACGTTAGCTGTGTGCCTCTGGCCAGTCATTCTATATCTTTGAGCCTGTTTTCTATGGTGTAAAGTGGGACATGACAATACCTGCCTCCCATTGCTATTAAAAGGATTGCATTGTGTCCCATGCATTCACCTGTGGAACATAAGAACTCAATGACTCCCTTTTCCTTTCCTCGCGGAGGAGCTTCAGATTTCTTTCTCTGCATAGTGACACCAGGGCCCGAACCTCGGGAAGCAGCACGGTCACACACTCCTGTGGGCAGGAGCACACGCAGCTGTTAGTAAGGAACGTGGCAATCACGCATCTCTCAGACGGGTTTGCTGGGCTCCACAGCTGTGGGGTCTTCCGCGTGTTCCAGCATTTCGCCTTGTAAGAGTCTACATTACCTGTTATTACACGTCTCTCCATCACCCAGGGCCGAGATGTTATTTTCGTCACGATGCATCCAGCTTCTCAGTAAATATTTGTTGTCAAACAGAAGCACAGGCTTATTCCAGAAAGGGAGAGTGGGGGAGAAATAGTTTATAAGAATAAAGACGAAGAAAAAAAGAATCAGTGCAAAGATGTCCAAGGTAACCACATTTACGGTAGAAGGAAGCAAAGGAAGTAGGGAAAAGAGAAAGAACAAAGTGAATGTCTAAAGTGGGAGAATTTGAGCCAGGCGTGGTGGCTCACGCCTGTCATCCCAGCACTCGGGAGGCAGAGACGGGAGGATTGCCGAGTTCGAGGCTCGCCTGGGCTACATAGTGAGCTGAGGGCCAGCCTGAACTACAAAGCGAGACCCTGTCTCAAAAAAAAAAAAAAAGTGGGAGAATTTGAGTAACTTAATGCATAAATAATCAATTATGATGTTATGGAGCTAGCTGAGTATAGCTGGACACATCGTAATTCTAGCACTTGGCCGAGACAGGAGGATCACTGTGAATTTAAGGCCAGCATGGATTCCACAGAGAGACCCATTCTCAAGAAACCACCACCACAACAAAAGCAAAGATAATATGGAGCCATTAAGACTTAGAACATCCCTGTAGCAACATGGGAAAATAATTATAATTGTTAGTAAACCTTTGTATCTGAATGATGTCTACCACCCTGTGAAAGTCAGAAATATATACCAACAAGGACTGGCAGGGGATGTCTTGAGAAGAGACCACTTTATGACATTATGGATGCTTTTTTTTTTTTTTTTTTTGAGACAGAGTCTCACTTTGTAGCTCAGGCTGTCTCTGAGCTCACTATGTAGCCCAGGCAAGCCTGGAACTCAGCAATCCTCTTGTCTCTGCCTCCCGAGTGCTGGGATGACAGGCGTGAGCCACCACACCCGGCACTGTGGTATGTGGTATTGATTGCTGGTGGGCGTGAGTCATCACGCCCGGCATTGTATGTGGTTACCGGGGATCGAAGTCAGGACCTTGCGCTTGCGAGGAAAGGGCCCTGAACCACTGAGCTAAATCTCTGGCCCCATGGATGCATTTTTTAATTTAAGTTTTCCCTTAGTATCATTATGATGTGTGTGTGTGTGTGTGTGTGTGTGAAGTTAATGTTTTTAAGTGAATGTGAGTGGCCAACTGGCGACATGAAACCACGTGACGTTTTCTCCATCAGCGGCCTCTCAGAGGCCTTTGCAGCCCGGAAGTCTGGCGGCGCCGCTTCCGGGCGGCACTTTGAGGCTCCCAGACCTGCGCTGCAACAATTGCTTGCGCTTGACGTCTGCGCTGTCAAAACTCAGTGGGAGAGCAGAGCCGCGCCGAGGCAGGATCCGTACCAGTGGGGAAGGGGCACTTGGCAAACGTCTGCTGAACGTCTGCTCTGTGCCAGTCACTCTCCTAAGAGTCGGGGATTCAGAAGGTGAGCAGGGCAAGTGTCTCCTCCCGGGAGCGGGCAGAGCCCAACAGGGAAAGGAAGGAGGAGAAACGGAGGCCACGAAAGGTGGAGTCCGGGGTGGAGGGATTACTTGGACCTGCCTGAGGTCAAGCAGGGGCAGCTGCAGGGAGGTGCACAACTGTCCCGACCCAAGGAGGAAGTGCAAACTGGCCTCACAAGGCCCGGGAGCCAGGAAGAAATCGCACAGAAATCCGAATGGCCAGCAGCGTCTCTGTCTCTGTCTCGCTCTCTCTCTGTTTCTCTTTGTCTCTCTGTGTGTCCCTTTGCCTCCCTCTCTCTCCCTCCCCTCCCTTTTTTCTTCCCCATCTCTGTCTCCCTTTTTCATCTCCACTGGAGCGAGGTTAAGCCCCTTTCTCTGTTTGCACGCGGTTCACCTTGGCTTCCCACGAATGGCTCCCAAACCTTCAGACCTCTGCAGGAGCCAGGTCAGTAGGAAATGTATGTAGAATTATGCAAGGGGACTCATTACTAGCAGGCACCCAGAATCAGGGCTGGAGAGTCCACAGCGCCAGCTGAGTGCTGGAAAACCAGGGACTCTATGTGCTCAGCCCAAAAGGCGGAAGGAACAAGAGCGATCAAGGATGCAGCCCCAGTGCAAGGTCAGAGGGCCGGAAGCCCCCCGGAGGGTCGCAGGTTGGAGCCTGTGTCGGGGCTGAGGAAACTGAGACCGACGTCCAAAGGCAAGGGCAGCAAAAGACGCGCCCCTTCGCGCAGCCCGGAGCTCTTCAGAAACGCAGGCAGCCCCCCTGCTCCTTTGTTCCATCCAGGATACAGGCCGGTTCCGTCCAGTTGGTGCCCTCACGAGAGAGTGGGCCTCTCCCCTCGGTTTGCCGGCCTGCCTGCCGGTCACTGCAGACACACTCAGAATCGTGCTTTATTCGTCTCCTGGGTTGTTCTTACTCGTATCATTAATTATCACAATTAACCACAAACGCTAATGCTTAGGGCTAGAGTCACTGGATCCTACTCCCAAATTCCTGAGAAGAATCTGATCGCTTGCTGTGGGTCAG
Source organism: Thryonomys swinderianus (assembly GCA_004025085.1). NCBI lineage: Eukaryota > Metazoa > Chordata > Mammalia > Rodentia > Thryonomyidae > Thryonomys > Thryonomys swinderianus. The sequence goes on along the minus strand of PVIC010020126.1, from coordinate 15,420 downwards.
GTACAAATGTGCTTGTGGAGAGCAAGCAGTACCATGTCTGCTGGATCTTTAGCCAGGATCGTGGGGCAGACTCAGTGAGAAAGTGGCATGTGCCCGTTTATGACCATGCAAGGAACCCGCCTCGGGCTGGGCATGGGATCATCAATAAGGGGGTTTTGCATGAATTTGTGGGTGACAATAAAGAGCTGACTAGAATAGGGTGCAGAATTCAAATTTAATAGGAAGAAAAATCAATAAACTCGGGGCCGGAGGGTTAGCTCAGTGGTTCCGGCGCCTGCCTCGCAAGCGCAAGGTCCTGAGTTCGATCCCCGGTAACCACATAGAATACTGGGCGTGGAGACACGCCCACCAACAATCAACACCCCGTACCACAGTGCCGGATGTGGTGGCTCACGCCTGTAATCCCAGCACTCGGGAGGCAGAGACAGGAGGATTGCTGAGTTTGCGGCGGCTTGCCTGGGCACTATAGTGAGCTCAGGGCCAGCCTGAACTACAAAGCGAGACCCTGTCTCAAAAAGAAAAAAAAAATCAATAAACTTGACTGGAACGATGGAAGGAGGGTTGTAAATGTGATGCGGAGCTGTTGCATAATTGGGTTGGCTCAGCGTCTTTATTAAGGAGGCCCTGAGATCTCAGTGTTCTTGAATTACCAGGGTTTTTCCCACAGACTAACCCAGTGCATTCCCATCCACTTCCCCAGTGGTCCCTTGCACGCCTCATCAATTTTAACTGCAGGTACAGGAAGTAGTCTGACTCCCTCAGAGGAATGTGGGAAATCCATCTACACGTGAAGATTTTTCCTACATGATGCATCACACACACACACTTTCACAGAAAAATGAACACCTTTGCCTGGCTTTATTTACTCTCTCTCACATAATGTATGGAATAAATTCCCCCATTATATTAGTTGCAGAGAATTCCAGCCAGCATATATGATATGTTATAGTCTGAATGTATGTAAATACAGCCAATTTATAAAACAGCAGTTGTGTATAGATGTGTGTTTAAAAATCAGTTGCGTGGGTTTTATTTTTTAGCAGAGGAGTCGTTTGTTTACAAGTCCTGATGAATGTTTTCATATTTGTCCTTCCCATTTCCAGAGGCATCAGCCTATTTCCAGGGATTATCAATTTATCCCTCTGTGTTACCCAAGCCTCCTACCTGGATACTCTGTCCATGGCCACCAGGTTTCACATCCTATAACATCACTTGCACAAGGATACTCCCTGCCCACTGAGCTTCTGGGTTTCCCTGCTCCCTACCAGGTAAAGTCCAAGCTCTGTGTCCCAGTGCTGTGGCCTGAGTGTGTCCTTGAAACTTGACATGTTGGAAATTCAGTACCCAGATTCACATGTTAACCATACTTGGAGGTGGGGCCTTTGGGAGCTCATTAGGATTTGATGAGGTTGTGGGATGGAGTTCCCATGGTGGCATTAGTGCCCTGAGAAGAAGAGAAAGAGACTGGAGCCAGCACACTGGTTGTGTCTGACCCAGATATGCCCTCCACCATATTGGAATGCGGGAAGAAGGCCCTCTCCAGATGCCAGCCCCATGCTCTCCAACTTCTGAGCCTCCAGAACTGTGAGTTAAACAAATTTCTATTCTTTGTAAATTACCTAGTCACAGACACCCAGCCTGAAACATCATCAGAATTTAGGCCCCAGCAACCTTCTAAGCACCTTAGCACCTTCCATCTTTCAGCTAAATTGAGCTACTCTATCACCAGATTTCTGATCACACGCAGATCAAATTTCCAGGCAGTGTAAACTGTCTTTCTTTCTCTTTTCTACTCCAACTAGAAAACTAATCTCACTTTTTCTACTGCATCTTTGATTTTTTGTGTGTTTTTGTTTGTTTGTTTTTTTCAATACCAGGGATCGAACTCAGGACCTTGCACCTACCAGGCAGGTGCTGTGCTGCTGAGCTACATCCCTGGCACAATTTACAGGTCTTTGTTGATAAACTTGGCAGGAAGCATTATGTCTTCCTCTGCACAACAAATGCAGTAAAAGCTTGGTTTGCGAGCGTCATCCATTCTGGAAAAACACTGTAATACAAAGCATGTAAACTTCTATGTGAAAGTGAACTTCTCCCTAAGAAATAACAGAAACTCAGAAGATTCATTCCACAACCCCAAAATAGTGAGAGAAAGATGATTACGATAGTGTAATATAATACAAAATAAACAAACTAAACTGCACTTATTTGGAAAGCCTTCATCGCTGGTGTGAAGCAGCCAAGAGAGAGGAGGGTTATTGTGTAGGATGACTTTACTATCACTAGTGGAGTCACTATCTAATGGGTCAATAGAATCTTTTCTGTGTGTGTGTGTGTGTGCACGTGAAACTTGAAAAGGAACTTATCCAATGACACTTGATTTTGCAGAAATGTGACTGCATTGCTGTTAAACAGATTCCTCTCTTGCATGCTGTATCTTTATTCTGGTGCTGCTTTTCTAAACATTTTTGCACTGTTTCCCACATGTTATATATCTCCTCATTGTCATTTAAAGCGAGGGATTCCTCTGCCTTTTCTTCCTCCTCTGCAGATGAGATCTGCTCCATAACCTCTTGCTATTGGGAGACAAATACCCATCAGCCATCAGAGAGAGAAAACTATTGGCTCATTTGTGATCATGTGACATTCAGCATCATGTCCTACTCATATTCTAAGACCATCACTCATTAATTGAGTTAAAATGTATTAGAAATATTTGCTTGTCCTGGAGACCACTCATAGCCCCAGTTACTTACAAAGCAAAGTTTTACTCTACAGTACTCAGACCACACTTTTAAAACATAATATATACATCAGCATGGTCTTCCACGAGCTTCTCAGTTTTCTCATTTGTTCGTTTGTTTGTTTTTTGAGACAGGGTCTCACTTTGTAGTTCAGGCAAGCCTCGAACTCACAGCAATCCTCCTGCCTCTGCCTCCTGAGTGCTGGGATTACAGATGTGTACCACCACACTTAACTAAGGCTCTCTATATATTTTGCTTCTCCTTTTCCACCCCAATGTGCTGGCTCCTTCCTTCCAGACTAGTTCCCCAATGTCATAGGGGGGTCTCCCAGGTCCACACACAAGATGAGGCACAAAGCTCCAAGGACTTTATCATCTTGCTGTTTTTTCCAATCTGAAAAATATTCTACCCTCCTTTGTTGCCCCTGCCCCACTTCTCCACCCTCAGTAGACTACATCTTGATTTTACCAGTGTTATGATTCATGTAGATATCCTCCCAAAGTCTCATGCAGTCATAGGCAAAGTTTTTCCCAGGTGGCTAGATGTAAAGTGTGTGATGCTTATATTAATGATGTCATGCTGGGATTGATTTATGGTGTAATGTTATGTCCCACCTTGGGTGTGAGTGCTACCCACTCTTAAGGAATACAAGGGACAGAGAGAGGGCTACTGTTGTCACTTACTGCTTGCTGCTCTGCTGCCTTCTACCCATTATGAACTATTTCTCCCCTGCAATGCCCTTCTGCCATGCCACCTGCCCTTGAAGCCAGCCAACTATGAATTGAAAGCTCTACAAATTGTGAGCTACAATAACCCTTTCCACCTTTAACTGGGTGTCAGATATTTTGTCTCAACACTGAGAAAAATAACTAAGACAGCCAGTTAAAAACTGCATCATTCATCTGTCCCTAAACAACACCTGACCAAGAAAATAAAGTCACACTATGGTTTGTGTTGCTCAGGACTCACCTGGGTGGGGGAGGAAAGGCACCTACAAAGTCAAGGTTGCACTGGCAAAAGCAAAGAAAAAAGAGAACATAGAAAATCACTCGGTCTGCAGAACCCAGCAGTACCAAGTCAAGTTGGCTGATGGATGGAAATATAGTACCTGCCCTAATGAGGTTGTTTCCAGGATCAGCTGCAAAGTGTATATCCTAAATATTAGTTACTAAATTAGTATGAAGAGATAATCTCATTTTAGAGAAGGAAAAACTGCAGTACAGGGAAATTCACTGTTTTCAACTTTACTTAAGCAATGTTTGTCAGAACAACCTAACTTGCTGGGTTTTAATCTCAGCATTTGATACACTGAGTCAGGAGGGCTGCTGAGAATTCTAGGCCAGTGTGGGCTACATAGCAAGTTCAAGGCCAGTCTGGACTATAGAGAGACCTTGTCTCAAAAAAAAAAAAAAGGAACTGCTCTGATTTGTTGGCTTGTGTTCTCTGCGGGTGACCAGCATGCTCCTCGAGATGTCCTTCAGGCACTTCCTCCACCTGGCTTCCTGTAGCTCAGCCCTAAGGGACTGCAGGAGCTTTCAGAAAAAGAGTGAAATGCAACATAAATATAAAATAGAAGCTGAAAAAAAATCTATTCTAAAATAGTTTAAGACATGGTTATGTTTTCCTAGCATATTTGTCTAATTAGTTCTACTAATTTTGGCTAATTGGCACTGTTAACTATTCTTATTGTTGTATTGCTTAATAGCTTTTATGCCACAGAAAGCAAATACAAAGTAGTACATTCTTTTAAAAATGCTTATTTTACATGTCATCATGTTAATAACACATATGTAGATAGTTACAGTTTATTGCATTATTTTGGGATTTGGGGTCTATTAGAGATGGTATACAGAATTAGCTCTCTTCCAAAAGTTAATCATAAATTGTTCCAGTCAAGAAAGTCCGTAAGAAGAAAATCAAATGTAATGTGGGACTTTAGACAGGATTTTGGACTACAGAAAGAACATTTGGGAAAGACTTAGGAGGTCCAAATAAGTTTTGGAATTTAGTTAATAATAAGTAACACGTTGATATTGAATTACCAGAGGGAAGCTGGGTGTGGGGAACATGAAAATTCTGTGCTATTTTTTATAACTTTTCTATAAACCTAAAAACTATTCTATAGTTAAAAGTGTATCAAAAGTAAGTTGAAAGTGGATCTCAGCTGGATATCATTGGACAAATACTATTGATGCCTCATGGGGATGGGCATGTATGAAGATGAGACCAGCATGCGGCTCGCGCTCTGGTTGGCAGAGAAAGTAACCCTCAAATAGGGACGAACGGAAATCAATCCCAGGCCGGGGTCACAAGCAGTCTGAGGCATGGACGCTATTGCTTAGCCTGGGCAGGAGATGGAGCCGCTGGAAAGGAGAGGGAGGAGAACGGAGCTGTGCGAAGCTGAGGTGTGCTGTTGGATTACTTTGAAAATAATCAACTTTGTTCTTTGAAAACGTGTGCTTTGCTTCTCTCCTTCGCACTGCGCCCACCTTGCAAGTCTGCGCTCCAGCCTCAGTGGTTTCTTCGTGTTCTCGATGTGGGCGTAATGATGTGCTTGAGGACTGAAATCCAGACCGTGAGACTGAATGTACTGCGGCTAAGCCACGGTGCTCGTGGCGTTGTAACTGCCAACCAAGGCACCTCCGTGGCAGGGCTGGCTTTCTGGCTGGCTCTTGTTCTGCGCTCTCTGGTTTCTGCACACAGACTCCTAACAATGGTCAGATAAAATCCAGACCCAGGCCACTGATACAGTTCTCAGCAGAGGCGTCCAGATGTGAGGAGGATTACTCCTTCTTCCTCTCCTCCTGTCTCTGATTTCTGCTTCCTGCCCAGAGTTCTCAGCCTCCCTCATCCAGAGTCCATGAGCTTCCTTTTCCTCACCTCTGGCTCCACAGTGACCCCGGCCCGACCTCAAGACTTGCTATTCCCCGCTCCGCTCTGGGTGAGGTTAGAGAAAGGAGTAGAGGAAGACAATTTACCTCAAAGCAGGAATGACTGTAACTATTCACCTCTTCAATGAGAGAATTTTAACCCAAGTGAGTCCGGACTTGCTGGACTTGCTGACAAGAGCAGTGGTGGAGCGAGGAGAGGCGATCTGGGGCCATCTTGGGCCCCAACCACGCCGGCCTCCTGAAAGCCAGCTGTGGAATCCCCTCCTCTTCCTCGAGAGTAAAGGGAAGGGAAGAAAGGCCTCCCGAGGTGCTGAGATGCCTGCCCTGGGCATCTGCCTCCTGCTCCTCTTTGTCCGTGGTCACAGACACCTCTGAGCTGTGGCTTGAGAGAATACAATGACATTGGCTCACGTGGCACAAATGTAGCACAGCGAGCACACGCTCCGAGATGCATCATCCCAGAAGAGGGAGGGAGGGAAGCGGCCCACGTCAGCTTCCTGGTTTAGGTGTCTCAGGCCGGCAGTGGCTATCTGCTGCCCATCAGCCCGCTGGCGTGGGGCCTGGAGAAGAACCACGAGGGGTGCAGGCCGGGCCCGGCCCCCAGCTGCCCTCCAGGGAGCCACAAGTGTGAACCAAGCTGCCCTTCACCGGGGCCCAGGCACCGCCACCGCGCAGCACCACAGCCACCTTCTGTGACAGGAGCGTGGGACTGCCCAGCCAGAGTGCTGACCCTGACGCAGGGCACTGCCACTTGCCACTGTTGTAAGTCATCAGAGTTGGAAGGCTTAGCAAACAGATAGCCAGGAAACCAACACACACGCATACATGCATATGTGCACACACACACATTTTAACGTGCAAGAATCTGAGAATGTTTAACATCTAAAAACCTAAAATGTTGCAGTTTGATAAGACCACAGTAAGAAATGATGATGTTGATACTCTTCTGTTTTATTTTATCTTTACAGTTCTGAGGATCAAATTCATGCCCTTCTGCTTCCAAGGTAGGCGCGGCACCACTGAGCTAAATCCCTGGCCCTTGATTCTCAGTTTGATAAAAGTACTCAAGCATTTTAAATCCAAGGCAGTATTTTAAAGGTCCATGGAGGGGTTTTTTTTGAAATAGGGTCTCGCTTTGTAGTTCAGGCTGGCCCTGAGCTCACTATGTAGCCCGGGCAAGCCTTGAACTCAGCAATCCTCCTGTCTCTGCCTCCCGAGTGCTGGGATGACAGGCGTGAGCCACCACGCCGGGCACTGTGGTGTGTGGAACCGATTGCTGGTTGGCGTGAGTCACCTCGCCTGGTATTGTTGTATGTGTTTACTGGGGGTCGAGCTCAGGACCTTGTGCTTGCAGGAACCACTGAGCTAAATGCATGGCCCATGGAGGTATTTTTTAAATAATTAAATTGCAATAGTAGGTGGATGAAAATCTGCTTTCAGGATGCCAATTTTATTGCTGACAGGTCTATAACCAGTGTGTATGTTTCGGCGTGTACTTTTCATAGGTTTCGATGTCATCTTTCCATTTGGAATCACACAGAAGAGATATAATATTAACTGTAGCTTGTTGAGCAGCTATTGATGTTGTTCACCATGCGCGTGATGTTGAGTCACATGGTCACTGGCCTTGGTGGGGTGCTAATTTATCTGTTTATTTATCTTGCGTGGGACAGCAAACCAGCAGTAGAAAATGAAGGACAAATGTTCCTGCGAGGTCACTATGCTGCCGGGAGTGGTCTCTATAGTCTCTTTTGTGGTGATCCCTCCACTCACCCAAAGAAGTCAGCAACTTCTACTTTATCAATCTGGTTCTACTTTAGTTTTTCCTCATTGCGGTTACGAAGATATTCTCACTAAGTTGACCAGCCTCCCAGTATGCTGGTGTCACAGGCATGCGTCACCACACCAGGCTGTGAGTAATTTTTAGCTCAGTTAGTTCATGACGGGAAATCACCTCAATGTATGTAAGTGTATGGCGGAAGTCAGATAAGTCCTAGTGTGTCCCGGGATGAATGCGCCAGCTTATTACAGTGATGCAAAATTTCCCAAGCAGAGCACAGAGAGGGGGACTTGAGCGTGGGCAGGAGCAGCGGCGAGTCTGCAGCGGGAGCCCGGCCCGCCCGGCACGCTCTCCTTCCCGTTACGTGGCTGCTCTGAGAGGGGGGAGGACAGGAGGCCGCTATCGCCTCCGGGAAGCACAGGTTTGCCCCAGAGCTTCCTGGCACCCGCCGTTCATTTGCAGGGGATCCTGGGGGCCTCTGACTGCAAAGTGTGAGACCCTAACACCTTATCCCTGAAATCCAGTTAGGCAGCTCCCTGCGACGGACCGGAGCTTAGGTGACCCTCAGGTCGGGCAAGGGGCCTTTCGAATTACCTTGAAAGTCCCAATCGAGAGGCTGTCAGGAGCACTGGCCAGGCGGGTCTGCCCTCGGGCGGCGCCAGAAGGCGCTCCTGCCCGGGAGGTGCCGCCTGCCTGCTGGTCCTCGTGGTCATCATGGTGCCTCCCTCTTAGGCGAAGCGCAGCGCTGTGCGCGGTCACTTCCGGACCGTGACTTCTGCGCGAGAACGCGTTTCTCTCTTGGCGTCCTGGGCGATTTGGGGGCGTCGTCAGCACCTCAGTGAGGAAACAGACATTTGGGGAGGACAGGCGGAAAGAAGCCAGCTGGGAGCGACTGCCGGTCACAGCAGAGGAAGCGGTGGACGCGCGGGACCCGTGGGTCTGTGCTCCTGGCGGAGACCCCGGGCCCGGTCCCGAGCTGCGCCGGGGTGAGTGTGCGCCCGGGGTGTTCGCGTCTGCCGAGACCCGAGAACGAGGCTTTGTTCGGGAGCAGAGCGGCAGCGACAGGCGAGCGGAGGTAAGGCCGCCCTCGGCCTCCTCAGGGCTCCCTCAACACACGCGGACGACGCGCAGGCCGGGAGCCGGCAGCGCGACGAGAGGCCGACGCGAGCCAGGGACACCGAAGGCGTCCGCGGCCAGCAGCGCGGGGCAGGCCCTGCCCGAGTGGGGGGACGTCCTGCCTCGCGGCCCGGAGCCTGGGGAGCTCCCACGGCTGCTGCTCGAAGCGGCTCTAGGAGGCGACACGCCCCGCAGTGCTCAGGAGGAGACAGGCGGAGCCCGAGTAACTGCCTGGGCCCCGGGCCGCGCCCACGCGCTCAGTCACCGGCGGATCAGAAGGCGGCGGAGCTGACCCACGGGGCTCCGGCTCAGGATCCCTGACCGAGGGCCTCCCTCCTCGCCTCGCGTCTGCGCGTCCTTCCCGGTACCGCCGGGCTCCACCCGCGTCACCGGTCCGCAGGCTTCCTCCCGCTTCTGGAACGTCCCCTCCTTCCTGCCGCTCCGGGACCTGTTCCCTCTGCCTGCGAGTCGCCCCTCCCCCGTCGCCTCCGACGAGAGCTCGCAGTAAAAGCCCACGTGTCAGCCGGGTGCCTCTGGGCCCTGGTCCCCGGCCCAGGCAGGCTGCGGGATTTGGTCCTTCCCTTACGCGGGTGCCGGGGGCTCTCGGCCCCACCTCGCTGACGCTCCAGGCCCTGGTGCCGGAGGGTCTGTGTCCACACAGCAGCCAGGGGAAGGCGTCATCCTGAAATGTTCGCAGACTCAACGCCTGACTGTAGACAGGCCCAGGGGAAGAAGACTCACCCGCCCCACGCAGACACGCGCTTCGGGCCTGAGAAGTGTTCAGCTAGCCAAAGAAAGAAACAGGATACCTGAATCACAATACTACAAAATTAACAGAACGGCTGAAGCTGCACGACTTACTAGTTAAAAGCAAAAGTGAATTCTGATGATTTCTTTTGGTTGAGTAGCCATAGTTTCCTGAAGCAACTGAGCCACAGACATAGCTTAGAGGTGAGACTCCCTCTCTTCCAAGGCGAAGGCCATGAGCTCTGAGCTGTTTCTGTGTCAGATCCACCCATTCAGAGAAGTGCTTCTGGCTGCGTGGAGACACACCCGGCTGAGTGGCCGGGCTGGCTAAGGCTAAGGCTGGTAGATACTTCTCGGATCTCTCCAGTAACATTAGGTGAGGCCAGAGGCTGAGGCAGGAGGATCACCAATCTGAGGCCGGCCTGAGCTACATAGCATGACTCAGAAAACAAACATCAACAGAGCCAAACAGCACGTGGGAGTACCAAGGTCATCACACAGCCAGAGCCATCGCCCCTCTCGACAACTTCTGGTGAATTTTTCACCTGGTTTCTTGTTGTGGAGCCTGAGAAAGAGTTGTTTGTTTTACTTAAGAGGAAATATTTCCTAAGTGCTTTTTCCCAGGTTCAGGGTCTCCCAGACCTGTTGAATTTTCTGTGCTACAGGCGCAGCAGGTATCTTGGGGGCCATACAGGTGCCTGATGGGAGGTTGCCCCGAGCCCTGCTTTCAGCCTCCCATTTATGGCTCCCCTTTATCCACAGTAGCTGTGTGCACTGCCATGAATGCCGTTTCTTCTTACATTCAGTGTGACAATTGCACATCTGGGGAAAGGCGTCTAAAATATCAGCAAGAAAACCACCAGAGAAAGGCAATTTCTTGGGGTACTTCCATTAATTTAAGTCTTTCTTCTGGTATGTGTTTCCCCTGGCTTCTAATTTTTCTCTTGGAAAATTGCGTTTCTGGTCTCTCTTAGGTGAGTGACCAGAATTGGCTTAGTAACACTATTTATAGCCACCAAGGTCTCTTTTATTCCAACGCATTGGGCTTCTTGGCAGTGTTTATCTTTGCTGTTTTTCCTGCTTCTTTGTACCCCACCTGCCTGCAAGTTTTCCACGCTGGGAACAGCTTGCTGAGCTGTCTCTGATCTGCAAACAAGTGGGAAAGGCAGACTCGGTGAAGCTGTCGCCTCCTCTGTCTCGGGGTAAACTTGCGCTTTGGTGACAGTTTGGGTTATGAATTAATTTCCAGGCTTCGGCAGCGCGGAGGAACGCTGAGGCACCCGCCAACCCACACGCACGTGGAAATTTTCAACAGAGCTGTGTTGAAATCTCTCAGGTCTCACCGCATCCCAGGTGTGCCTGGAGTGCCCACTTGGTCCCCTTAGCATTCTTGGCTTTAAGGGAGAAATAATTATTTTATAGGGTAGATTTTCCAAGGTAGTAATTTCACTGTGGTTGTTAGCCTTTTTTCAGATGAGGGCTTTCTTAGGGAAGAGAAAGAGAAAGAGAAAGAGATAGGGGGAATTCCACAAAAAAATAATAGAGAAAGGAGCAGAATCAGGATTAAAACACACACCCCAAAATTTAGACGTAGTTGCCACAATATTGTTACACCTCATTGCCATTTGCGGTATGGGAACAGGATCATCAATTAATCTTCCTAGTTGCTTTGTCTGTGTCTGTCTTGGAACACTGGTTCCATGGGAACGGTTGTCAAGGAAACCATAAGCAGGGCGCTCTGGAGTTCACTTGGCTGGTCCCCCAGCTTTGCGGCTTGGCTGTGTGCTGGGGTTTCTCTTAGCTTTGAGTTTTGTCTTGATGAACATAAATAATCACGAGTCACTTGGTGACTTGGAGAAAATTTGTTTATATCCACAGTATATCTTATGGAGAGACACTGATGAAAAGAGGCTGACATTTTGTTTCCTAGCTGGATTTTAATTGATGTGCTTCCTAACACACCTCGCTAATACTGAGTCCAAATTGCCACCCCCGAAGACTTTTGTAAATGGATTTAAAATGATGTCCTAATGAGAGGATGAGTCATGAAAACTACCAAAATTTTTCAGTTCTGCAAAGATGAAGCGTGTGGTCTAAATCTTCTTCACAGCTGCTGTTTCTCTGCAGTTGTGAGTGTAAGACGCATGGATGAAGGGGTCTTCACTCTTTCAGTATGAATCTTCAAAATTTTCAGCAGTCTTTGGATTTTCCTTTGCTTGAGCCATATCTTCCAATGGAAGGGGTTTAAACAAGCAATTTCTCATACATCCTGTTTTGGGAAAATTCATAATAGTCTGTTACTTGACCCTACCCTGTATGTAGCTGTCCTCTAAGTCATATCTAGAATGAAATGAAGAATTTGGAAATTATGTTTCCAAGACAGTAAGATGTTAGCAGATGAACAGTCCTAACTCAGTAGCTTTGTATTAATATCATCTACCCTCCACTTTCCTTCCCTCTATCCATCATTCAGCATTTTCACTGAAGAAGCTTCTAGTCATTAAAAAATGTAACCAAGCCCTGAAAGTCACCAGCCAAATAGAAAGCCTCTGACCTGATGGCGTGTACCTGTGTAATAAATATCCTATTGGTCACAGCTAGCCCTGAGCCGGCTCAGTGCAGTCACAGGGCAGACAGGACTGGTCCACGGAGCCTATGAAGCATCCAGTGTATAAGCCAGGGATACACAGGTGGTTTCCATAGATAGAGCAAGACTTCCTCTTGTTTATATCCTTCTCCGGTGCCATTTAATATGCATGCGTGCCCAAAGAGGGAAAGGTTCATTTTCAATTCAGTTTAAACATTTGTTCATTAAATAACTATTGTACAACAGGTTTAATAGTAGACATTTAGAAATCTTTAAAAATAACTTTGTTTCTGGGCTGGGGATTTGCTTCAGTGGTTCTGGATCTGCCTTGCATGCACAGGGTCCTGAGTTTGATCCCCAGTAACCATATACTACAATGCTGGGTTTGGTGATTCACACCTACCAAAGATCAGTACCACACACCACAGTGCTGGGTGTGGTGGCTCACACCTGTCATCCCAGCACTTGTGAGGCAGAGGGCAGGAGGATTTCTGTGAATTGGAGGCTTACCTGGGCTACATAGTGAGCTCAGGACCAGCCTGAACTACAAAGTGAGACCCTGTCTCAAAAAAACAAAACAAAACAACTTCTTTCTAACATAGACAGAAATTAATAGATCAAATTAATTAGTAGATCAACTTTCCTAGTTTTCCTGTACTTATACCTGTGAGTTTTTAGGTTGAAAGTAGAGATGATATGATACTGTTCCTGCCTCCCAGTAGCTCACGATCTACTAGAAAACACAAAGTGTGTGTGGGGTCGCCCAAGGTATGTACAGTGAGCACCTATTATATAACTCTCAGTTTTTGCGCCAGCCACACAAACCCTGTGACTGTTCCCGGAATCTCAATGGTGCCTTTCACCTCCTGCACTTACCTCTTCTGTGGAGCAGGAGCAGTGACTGCCAAAGGGGCTGATCATCGAAGCAAGGATCTGGAGGACACGGAAAGCAAAGCCCCGCCTCCATTCTAGACCGGTGAGTGTAGACAGATGTTCGGGGGCGGGGGGGGGGGGGGGGGGGGGGGGGGGGGGGGGGGGGGGGGGGAGACAGGAAGTTGAGCACAGTGGGTTCCCTGGCCCTGGGCCAGGCCTGTGTGAAAAAGTAGCATCAAATTTTCTGAACCCCCAAGAAGACATGGAGCTGATAATAGGCATATTTTTGTCAACAGGCCAGAATCCGTGACATTAAAGTGGCTCTAGGAAATATGGGCTGCACGTTCAGGCTCTCAGTGGCATGTTTGCTTCTTACAAATGGACTTAATGCTGTTTTTTGGATTTTGTGACATTAAGAGAATGAAAATATATGTTAAGCCTCGCAAAGATATAGGCGTTACCAAAGTAGCTCCTCCCGGAAGTGCACCGGAGCCCCTGTCCTGAGGACGCAGGTCCGAACGCCGGTCTCTCTGCTGCTCTGGCCGCATCTCCCTGTTAACACACACACGAAGAGGAGGCCGGCGCCCGGCCCCGGGCGGCAGCCACTCCGAGCTCCACAGTTAATGAACAGACTGAACTTTTCTGATGCTTTTTTTGGCCTCGTTGTTTCAATGGCTTGGGACATTTTCTTCCCACTGATGAGGATCAAATGTTCTTTTCCAAAGCTCTGTTGAGCGGAGCCACAGAACTGCTCCGCTCGCCGCCCGCATGGCTTGTTCCCAGCCCGGCAGCTCCTTCTCCCACTTGCGTCCCTTGCTCTCTTAGAGCCCCACTTTGGGCCCGGGGGACCCTGGGGCTGTGTGAGCTGAGGAAACCTGGTGGGACCCGGAGCCCACAGAAGCTGTGTAGTCCCAGAGCCCGGTTTGTCTTTGCCGGCAGTCACAGCAGCCTTTCCCCAGCCCCAACCGAGCAACACCGGACTCAGTCAATGAGCACCAGGCCCTGAACGGAGCCGGGCAGGTTTAGTAAAGCACTGCGCTCCCCAAGTCCCCAGAAACACTGCTGGGCAGAGCTGGGGTGTGTCTGAGTTAGGGAGCGCCTGCGGAGGGTGTAAGGGGAGGACCCAGGAGACCCTCCCGGTGAAGAGGTAGGCAAGCGCAGCAGGCCAGAGGGCACAGATCATTGGCCCAGCAGGGCCGGCAGCGAAGACCAAGGTTAGAGGGTCCGCACCGTGGGCAGAAACGGCCAGGCCAGGAGTGTGGCCGCGCAGGCGGCTGCAGGGAAGGCGGGGCGGGGGCGGGCTCATCCCCCAGCCTCCCTGGGCAGAGGACGGGCACAGGAGAATCAAACAGTGCAGATGGCCTCTGGGAGAAGCCAGGTTCCTCCAGGAAGGAGAATCCAGCCTGGAGAGAGCTTGAGCAGGGAAGTGCCTCTCTGCCTCGACTGCATGCCTGAGGCACTGTGTGGCTTCCGTCTCCCCAGCCAGGACTCCGGCAAAGGCCAAGAAACAAGATGCAGACTATGGGAGGTGACTGAGGGTGGATATGGTGGGGTGGGGTGGGGTGGGGTGGGGGGTGAGAGGAAGGACAGGCCGGGAAGATCCAGGAAGCAGAGCGTCGTGTCTCTCTGTTTTACACACACACACACACACATACACACATACACGGTGGCTCTTCTGAGTACCTGGGTCTTCCAGCTAAGCCAGGGGGTCATAAGGGCACGGAGCCAGCCCCCTCCACAGGCTGGTTACACAGCCCCCTGCGCAGCCCACAGTCCCGTCTCTAGCAGCCTGTGGCTCCCTGCAGGGCTAGTCCCAGTCCTAGCCCTTCCCACGAAGGTGGCCTCCTCCCAGCCCCCGTCCTGGCGGTCTGGGGCATCTGACTTGGGACGCTGTGCTGCAGTCATCCTGACACAGGAAACATTTGCTCTGCAGCCAAGGAGTGGACAATGCAGGACAAATTACTTTTGGCAGTGAGCACTTAACATAATTTTAATGATACCAATAGGACTTGGCTAGTGGTGTTCAACACTGGCCTGCTGGCGCTGAGTGGGACAGAGTGAGACTCTGCTTCTAACTTAGTTTGGTTAAGTGAGGCATTTGATTTGTGCTTCTAATGAAGGGAAATAGTGAATTAAATTGTTTTGATGACGTTTGGTCTACTTTGAGTGAAAGAATGTGATTTTTTTGTGTCTAACACCCAGAACACTCCTTCCCCAAACCGTTTAATAATTCCAGGGCCAATTTCTTAAGTAAAGGCTTGCAACTGTTGGAATCAAGTCCCATTCAAGCCCATAGTTTTCTGAAAATAGAGCCCACCTGTATCCATAAACAACAAAAGTGCAACACAAAAGCTCAAGATCCAGCCTTAAGGGGAGCTCTCTCCTGGGAGCTTAGGATGCAACTGTGCACAAGAAAACCCTCCGCCCATGTCTGCCTGAGGTTCATGTTTAGGGAGACAAACACAAAAGAGACAGAGCAATATTCAATAGTGCTTCCTTTCTCAGTGTTGTAACTGGCCCCATCCATACATCCATACATCCATCCACCCATCCATCCATCCATCCACCCATCCATCCATCCATCCATCCATCCACCCATCCATCCATCCACCCATCCACCCATCCATCCATCCATCCATCCACCCACCCACCCATCCATCCACCCACCCATCCATCCATCCA
>PVIC010020125.1:0-29844 GCA_004025085.1 Thryonomys swinderianus | reverse complement strand
AACTCAGGACCTTGCGCTTGCAAGGCAGGCGCCGGAACCACTGAGCTAACCCTCCGGCCCAAGTGTACTCATCTTTACAGTAGTGTGATTTATAACAGTAAGACTGTTATTAAATCAGGCTATGCATCATAAATAAATAAACAGGAAAGAAAATATCACATGTATACACTGTGGATTATTACTCAGCCACAAAGAAGAAAATTCTGTCATTTTCATAAAAGAGGGGGGAGCTAGAGATTCGCATAGTAAACCAAATAAGCCAGGCAGAGAAGGATAAACATCAAACGTTCTATTTTGTGGGGACTCTGGGGAAAAGAAACAAAGCAGATACCTAAAAATAGAAGGGAGTGTATCAGAGAGGAGGAAGGGGATCAAGAATAGAGGGAAGCAGGTTACAGGATGATGATGGGATGGATATGATCATACAGATGAATCAGATAAAAACCTCTCCACCTTAATTTTAGCATCATCTAATGGGTTTATTATTATGTTACATATTATATAAAAAATGACAATGTTACAATGAAACCCCTCAGTCTGTATGATCAATGTGGGCTAATTAAAAAGAAAAGTTGACAGCCACATTGGGGATTACTTCTAACTGCAAATTTTTTTTTTTTTTGAGACAGTGTCTCGCTTTGTAGTTCAGGCTGGCCCTGAGCTCATTATGTAACCCAGGCAAACCTCAAACTCAGCAATCCTCCTGTCTCTGCCTCCCGAGTGCTGGGATTACAGGCGTGAGCCACCACACCCGGCCTAACTGCAATTTTTTAAAAAACTTACAACTCTTTCTTCTGGAGTAAACACTAGAACACAGAAATCATCCAAATTCTTGAAACAAATTAGCCCTTATGAAATTGGCCTTTTGTTTTTCCTGTGGAAGAGATATACTCTCGGTTCATTTAACATAATAATAAACCCATTAGATGATGCTAAAATTAAGGTGGAGAGATTTTTATCTGATTCATCAAAAGGCTGATGCTAACAAAATTTTGCCTTGTTTACTCTGTAGACTTTGAGCCTCATCTCCTTAAGTATCATTAACTCAAGCTTTATGTATTGTTCAAGTATCTTACCACTATAGCTACTTTCTGTTTACAGAGTCAGTCCATAGAAAAGATAGCAGATGAGACAGCAGAAAGTAACAGTGAATAGGTTGGCAAGAGTTGAAGAGGGAAAAAGAATGATAGACATCAGAGAGTTTACCACAGAACATACACTTTCAGAGATATATAAAATCACCTTAACAAGTCATTTCAATTTTAACTTTGGAAATTTTGATGGTTGATTGATCACCCACTAATGTAACTAAAGACATTTTTGCCAATTATAAAATACATTAAGGAGCAATGGAAACTGAGAAAAAAGCCCAAGTGATAAATCTTGGCATCACTAACCCACATACTGTTCAAAAAGCAAGAACCTCAGCTGATGTTTTTAAATATTTTATATTTTACTTCCAGTGGCAAAGCCATGTCTAATGTGAAGATAGATGTCAGGGTAGTAGTACTATAGGTAATCTGATAACTTTGGCAAGAGTAGCCCTGTTAAAGGTGGTCCTATCAGACGGTGCTTGCCTGAAGCTATTAAACATTCTGCTCTTTTATCTTTTCTCATTCTGATTCCAGAGTGACAGTGTAATTGTGATTTGTCTTTTCTACTGTGGCAAGGAAATGGTTTGGTCAAGAGAACACAAGGTTCCAGTTTCCTAAAATACATTTATTGTTGTAAGTTAATATTTGAATTATGATGTGTCTTCCAGTAAAGACTTGCCTACACCAAGAAATCCACTGGTCCTACTGATTACCTTCACATATAACAAATGTCTCAATCCAATCCCTTATACCTTTTTTGTTCTGGACATTGGTATCTCTTCCCTGTACTGTACTAATAACCTTCTAGCTTCTTGTCTATGGTTTTATTCCTTACAAGCCATCATCCACCATGTTTTCAGACGACTTGCAAACTCATTTTATTCACTTGGCTAAATTCCCTTGACGTCTTTCCAGTGCTGCCAGAATAGCTTAAATTGTTTTGTTGGGCTCAAGGCACTTTTTTTTTTTTTTTTTGAGACAGTCTCGCTTTGTAATGCAGGCTGGCCCTGAGCTCACTATGTAACCAAGGCAAGCCTCAAACATAGCAATCCTCCTGTCTCTGCCTCCCGAGTGCTGGGATTACAGGCATGTGCCACCACGCCCGGCTCAAGGCACTTCTTGTCCATCTACTGATTACACTACAGTTGTATAAGCTCCACACTATCATAGTTGTGTCCCATAGAGATGTCCAACAACAGAATTCAGAACACCATGCTTTTGAGTATACAGTTCATACAGCTTCCAATGGCCTTCCTTTCCACATTGATTTTCCAAAACTAGCTCAGTATTCTTGTTTGGAGCAATAGCTAAAGAGATTGTCAAGTAGTTTTTAATATACCACATCTGATCATTTTTTGACATGTCACTGTGGAGGTACAGATGTACACCCTCATCAGAGAACCTAAGACATTTATTTGCTCTATTACTTCATATTCTTTCCTACTTTTGTTTTACTATAACCTCAAAGTTTTCCTACCACACCTCACTAGTTATCAGGGCAGTACATCTTATTATATTCTAAGTAAAGTATTTTGTATTTGTTCACTACAACAACAATGAAGGAGGCTACCAATTAGACCTTGAAATCTTTTTAAAAGAATAATTGAGGGCTGGAGGGTTAGCTCAGTGGTTCTGGCACCTGCCTTGCAAGCGCAAGGTCCTGAGTTCAATCCGGTAACCACATACAATGCCGGGCGTGGAGACTCACGCCCAACAGCAATCAATACTACATACCACAGTGCCAGGCATGGTGGCTCACACCTGTAATCCCAGCACTCGGGAGGCAGAGACAGGAGGACTGCTAAATTCGAGGCTTGCCTGGGCTACATAGTGAGCTCAGAGCCAGCCTGAACTACAAAAGTGAGACCCTGTCTCAAAAAAAAAAAAAAAAAAAGAAAGAATAATTGATTGAAAAATCCTTTATTAACTGCTTATAGTAGGCCAAGGGCAACAATGAATCCATTTTAATTAATTGATGAATTATTCTACAGATTACTTACAGGAGACTAGAAAGTAATAAATACAATAAATAAAATACTAGTAATCAACTTTGAAAATCTAGTAAATTTAAATAAACACTGACAAGCAACAAATTAAGTCAAATCAAAGTTTAAACTATATAAAGTATAAAATTCTTGACTATATTAAGCAACAATATTTAATATCAGAATCTCTGCATGTAAGATTTAAAATATTGCATGTATTTAAAACATTCCATTGAAACACACAAAAACTCACACACACACATGTACAGAGAGAGAGAGAGAGAGAGAGAGAGAGAAAGCACAAGAATGTGGGATGAATAATATATTTAAATACAATAGTTAAAAAACAATATATATTGTTAATATGCTTTAGCCTGGTAATATTTGCAATAAGATCATCATTGTATTCTTTAATAACAATTATTTTTCTTTTGGTTTCCAGATATTTGTCTTTAAAGTAAGTTTCAGTTCTTGTTTTTTTTTGTTTTTTTTTTAATATTTTTAAGGGCCCCTCTGACAGTCTCCTTGGCATTATCAAAACTCTAGAGAGCTGTTTGGATGATAACAAGTGCTGCAAACTGCAGGTGAATGGGCCTTAGAATTGCACAAACAGCAAAGTACAGCATTTTGTAATAACAAAGATAGAAGCTGGGGAGCCCTTTTGAATATGTTATTAAGCACCTGCACTCCAGTTTCTAAACTGGAGCTGTTTGAAAATATGGGATGCTAAGTTTTTGCCAGGATTAAAGTCTGCCAAAAACATTCAGTTTGTTTGTTGTAAAATTAAATTAATTAACATAATTATTGAACTGTGGTACTTCCCCCTGTCATCTATGTGAATACTGAAATCTCATCATATATTTATTCTTATTCCAGACATATACCTTTATAGGGAGGAAGAATGCGACCTTGGAGAAGCATTAGAAATAATTTTCTATGCTGAGAGTGCTTCTTTAAAGAAATGAAAATGATCTGAAAGACAAAGAATAGTACAGAGATAAGTCTATTGGGATGCATTATTCAGAAGAAAGAATATATCAAAGAGATACAAGTTGTATGGCATAAGAGATGAATAGGTAAAATATCAATATGCCCTGTTGGGAAGACTGATAAGGACATGTCCTCAATGGGCATTTTCCTAATTTGGAAGATTACAGAGAATGGGTTCCTAAGAAAGGGAAAGATTTGTTAACTAGATCCATACATCTTTGAGTTAGAAGACACAATTAAATCCCAGCAAAAACTCAAACAGGGCCAAAACAAAAGTGGCTTTGAGTAGGCTGTTTTAAAAAATAAGAAACGCAGTTGAGAGAAAGGACTTACTGAAAACACTCCATATTTACCAATGGAAAATCAAAGTACAATGTGGTCCTTATTATATTAATTCAATTAGAATTTCGTATAGCTGGATGTGTAGTGAGGTAAAATTATTCCTTCTGCAGAGCTTGACTCATAACTTATGAATAATGTATGGATATATTCTGAAACCCTAATTTCTATTCCTTTTCCAGAGTTTTAGAAAGCAAGCAGAAGCAGCATCTCAGTTTGGCTCAGACTTTATCACTCTGGAGGACAGCATAGCACTAAATACAAGAGCTGTTTGAAAAGATGCTAACTTTTGGCTAGGAGAGTAGTCTGTGATTCATAAAATGAAAGTAAGTAAAGTTACAAAATAGCAGAAAGAGATAGGAATGATAAGTGTGCTACAGCTCTAATTCAAAACCTCCACTGGAGCAATGACTCTGAGTTTGGGAATCCAAGACAGTAAGACACCTCATAACCCTGGCCAAGGTGTTCCCAGAATGGAGATTGAATGATTTAAAGTCCAGAATATTGCAAACTCAAACACAACTGGTACCATTTCCTGGTGTGAGTACAAAATTGTTTCCCTTCCTTCATACAACTTTGGATGTGCTTGTAATAAATGGAAGTCAGGTTTGCTGTTATTTGTTAGAGTGTCTCTTGACAAGACAGGTTAAAACTTGAATCTTTGTTCCCTTGAATGTAAAACTGTATTTGGAAATAAGGCCCTTACACTTTTAATCAAGTTTAGATGGGTTATGATAGCAGGACCTGGTCCAATATGATTAATGTCCTTACAAGCAGAGAGAACAATTTGGACACAGAGACAAACGATGACATGATCCTGAGAGGATCAAAATGGAAGACGCTAGGTAGGGTTCTCTTATAGAGGCTTTTGAGGAGATGTAGTTCTGTCAACATGTTGATTTCAGGCTTTTAGCCTAAAGAACTGTGGGACAATAAGTTTCTGCCATGCAAATTGTTTCTAATAAAGACTTAAGAGCAGAACTGTTAGTAGTTTGCAATGGAGACTTAGCTTTTGGCCTCTCACAGGATCAAGACTTTCACCTGATTTTAGCAAAGTGCCATTCTCCTGGACAGACCTCTGGACTTAGAAATTGCTGCAAAGCTATCATAACTTAGAATGCTAATGTTTAGACTGTATTAGGATGTGAAGCTTAAAAGGAGTGAAGAAGGAAGAAGAAGGAGAAAGAGAGAAGAACAACTGCTATCACTCCGAATGTCATCGGCATCACCACATTCCCAGTCTGGGTCTTGTAGAGGGACTCTCAAAATAGAAAATATGATATCCAACTTTAATGAAATGATTACTGGCCCAAGGTAAAGAGGTGCTTCAAGTATAGTGCTGGGAGACACATAGGTTGATGTTGTTTACTGCATCATGTTAGAAATGAGAAAACTGAGGGCCATAGGATTATACAATTTTTTTGGCAAACAGTTTCTGTCTCTCACTTTTTTACATTCATAGAATGAGACATCATTTGCAACTCAGGTAAGATACAGTTCTTTCAGCTGATGATCATGTTGCTCTGGTTATCCATTTGACTCTCATTAAGTCATGCTGAGAAAGGAATTTTGTTCTTCCAGCAATTCACTAAAACTTCTGAGTATGGAGTACCTATTTTAAAATCTCATATTTTTTTTTTAGAAGTCCCACTGTTCTGTTGATGGAGTATGATGATAGAGTTTATTGTCCTATCAGCATCCCTTAGTTTACTGAATCTAGTCTTAAAGTTCAATTACAAAAACTGTTGAACTGTCTTTATCAGTTCATCCTCTATTAATATAGGAACTCAAAATTTCCAGGAAAAAGTTTATACTGTGCATAATACTATGTATATCATAATATGTTTTAGAAAATAAAAAACTATGCTAGGCACATTGCAATAATATTAGTCTGGCGAATAGATATCTAACAGTAGTAAAACGAAAAGAAATTCTTACAGTGTGCATAATGAAGCTTAATTAGAGAATAACTGCAAAGTTTTTGTTTCTGGATCTCTTTCCAATTTTCAGTAAAGTATTTCCAATTTATATAAAACCACTAAATGCTTTGATCTGAAAAAATCCGAAACCTTATTTGTGCAACTCACTCACAGACACACATATAAACAAGGTGAAGGCTCTACACAGGTGAAGAGGCTAGACAATGCACAACTCCAGGACATGTAGTTCCCATAACAGGTAATAAAAACAGTACCACACTCTACTGAGCAGGACTCAAAGAGCACAGTATTCAGTGGCCTCCTGTGACATACACACACATGAAAAATAACAAAACCTCAGGGACATCTCACTGCTTTGCAGAACTGACAGGAATTTATGGCACATTTTAAAGTTAATACTACATAATTTTCCTAGCTAAACTATTACTCTTCACCCCTACAAGTATACTTGACAGATTTTCTATTTTTTAAATCTAAACTTGATCTGCAATCTCTTTCATGTCATGTTCTCGAACTAAAAAATAACTAAAGGAAAATATTCCCATTCTCACTCCTCAATATCCTATTCAATGCATGTGATTAGAAATAGCTATGTTTGCCAGGCATGGTGGCTCACGCCTGTAATCCCAGCACTCGGGAGGCAGAGACTGGAGGATTGCTGAGTTCGAGGCTTGCCTGGGCTACATAGTGAGCTCAGGACCAGCCTGAACTACAAAGCGAGACCCTGTCTCAAAAAAAAAAAAAAAAAAAAAGAAAGAAATAGCTATGTTCGGGGGCTGGAGGGGTAGCTCAGTGGTTCCGGCGCCTGCCTCGAAAGCGCAAGGACCTGAGTTTGATCCCCGGTAACCACATATAATGCTGGGCGTGGAGACATGCCCACCAACAATTAACACCGCATACCACAATGCCGGACGTGGTGGCTCACGCCTGTAATCCCAGCACTCGGGAGACAGAGACAGGAGGATTGCTGAATTCGCGGCGGTTTGCCTGGGCACCATAGTGAGCTCAGGGCCAGCCTGAACTACAACACGAGACCCTGTCTCAAAAAGCAAAAAAAAAAAAAAAAAAAAAGAAATACCTATGTTCATTAACAGAGGAAGAATGAAATATGTAAGAGTCACAAAGGTCTGTTTTTAAGATTTAAAAATTCAGACCACCAAAGTACTGTACTGTTCTAAATCCACATGCACATGCCTTGGATACATGCTGACTTTTGTATGTAAAAACAGGAATATAAATAAAGTTTTACTTCTTAGAGATGTGAAGGACAATATTTTTTTCAAAAGTTAAAATATAATTTGTTACTTTGATTCAAAGTGGGGAAATATCCCTTTAGGGAAGGATTAAAATAACATTAATTTTTTTCACAGTATCTGAAGGCAATAATAATGTGTTGTTTCAAAATCTGTCTTTTCATTCTGTTGGGTTTTTTTCTTTAAATGTGAGTCAGATCAATAATATCCCAGGAGGTTACCAGTGCAGTGCTTATCCTACTTTGCTCAGCATTTTATTAAAGAAAATCTCAAGCACTGAAAAGCCAAATATTACCTAAACTCAAAATAAACAAAAGAATAGGTCCACAAGTATATACAGATGCAATCCTACAAGAAAGGGGATGCTTACCCATCACCCTGATTCTAAAGACTAAAACCCTAATACTGTTTTCTGGCAACAAGGGCAGAAATAACAATAGGTTCCCATTCTGACTCTATTTTCCCAGTTTTGACTCTCAGAAAACAGCTCCCCTTAATTATACCTGTTTTCTCACTTTGAAAATAAAATACTTTCTTTGTGTATGAAATTAATGAAAAACCTAAACATAATGTAATTAGTGTTTCTATCATATTCAGATAATGGTTATTATAGTTTTGGTATAAAGTTAAACAGCAGTTACTCAAGATCAGTTGATTCACTCACACACAGAGACACACAGAAACAATGTGTGTGGAATCCTGGAATCCCCCAACCTATATTGATGACCTCTTTTTCTACTGGGTTTAGTAAACCATGTTTCTGTTCCTCCTCAAAACTTAAATTAATCTGCATAGGGAAGACTGTCCAGATTAAATACTGTCCGTCATTAGGGTACCATTTCTGTAATTTCTACAAACAATTATTTTAAAATTTACCACAGTTGGGCCAGGCATAGTGTTCCATGGCTGTAATACCAGTACTTAGAAGGCTGAGGCAGGAGGATATCTGCTATTTCGAGGCAAGCCTAGGCTACATAGTGCGTTCAACACCAGTGTGAACTACATAGTACGACCCTGTCTCAACCCCTTCCCCCAAAATATTACCACAGTTCAATTTGGGAAGGAATTTAAGTATAATAAACAACATAATTTTTAAAATAAACTTGTGAATGTTGGGAGAAATTCTACACCATTTGGGGATGGGGTAATCATTTCACAATTTAAACATTTTAAAACCTGTGTGCACCACGTAAATGAGCTCCAAATTGGCATCTGGTGAAATTGAAAGGGGAAAACAGAAAGTCTCCAACTGCCTTGACTCAGTCACAACCTTTTGCGTAGGGGGTGGCCCTAAGAGCTGGCTTTAGAACAGCAGCAAGAGACCTCTGGACAGCCCTCAGCAGGCTGCGCGGTAGTGAATTAGGGGTCTCCTCAGAAGGGGCCAGCAGCCTGCTGGGGTGGCGCAGAAGCCCCGCGAGATGAAAACAAACGGGCCGAGGAGAAGCCTAACAAGGGAAGCGTGGCCGGAAGAGCGAGTGGAGGGCGAGGCCGCGGCCTCCAGGACTGACGCGAGGCTGAGGAGAGAGCGGACAAGGCCCCAGTGGAAGCGACTGAGGGAGCGTCCATCCCTCCTCACATGGCCTCATGATATGAATTGAATTGCGAAAAGCTGGGCTGTATATTTCCCCATCTTTAGCAATTTCGTCCCATCATTCTCTGGTACCAGATACGCCGCTTTAACAGCGACTTAAGCAATTTGACGAAGTTAGGCTGTTGTCATGACAGACACTGACCCCTATTTTCAACCCGGCAAAGACGCAGCTGCCTCCAGCTGGTCGCACTTACCGCCAGCGGCCTCGTCCCGCCCGCGCTCGACCTGGAGAACGCGCGCCGTCCGCTTTTCTCCGAGTGGGTCTCACAGGCGCGCTCCAGGTTCACATCCACATCGCACGCCAAATGCAGGCCCCGGGGAAAGGGACGCGACTCGAACCTCTTTATTTAAGGCCTCGTCTCCTGGGAGCCGTACTGCGCGAGGACAGCCGAGCTCGCCACGCTTCTCCGCGCGCCCTGGGGGTGCCGGGTCACGCCGGGTCATGCGGGGGTCACGCCGGGGTCACTTCCCTCCGGTGCGTAAGGAGAAACAGCTGGAGCAGGTTGCTCACTCGCTCCGAGGGCAGCGGTTGGCGCAACCCAGGGCAATGCAGGGCTACGTCCTTGGAATCCTAGGTCCCCAGGAGCTTCGTGGGTTCAGGACGGGTCCATCCCAGGCTGCCGTCAGATGGTGCGTCACAGCATCTCTGGGTCTCTGGGTCTCTGGGTCTTAGGGTCCCTGGGTCTCAGGGCCCTGAGACGAAAACAGAGTTCTGTCTCCACATGCCCTAGCTCGCCTGTAGGCCTAATCATTATTTTAATTGCAAACGATTTTTCCCTCAAATTATGTAGACTCGCTCCGGACATGTGAATGCTTGCAGGAAAATTTTAGCTCTTAAAACTCATCACTTTTTCATTAATTGACATTAGGTTGACCTAATATCATTTTGCTGATGGTGTAATTACACTGGGAAATTTTGGACATGATATTTTTTTTAATTTTTTAAAATTTTTATAAAGCATTCAATGGCTAACAGTTTGCGATGAAGAAAATGGGGATGCAGGAACACCCTCCAAGGTATGCTTCATGACCTTATATTTTATGCTAATCAGTATAACATACTTATTAAAACCATGGGTAGGGACACAGAAAATATGCTGATTAAATTTGCAAATAATATGGTAGTGGAGCATGAGTCAGTGCACTGGGTCATATAATTATGTCTTTTAAGAATGTTTTAAAAACAAAATTAAAAGCTAATAAATTAAATGTGATAAAATTATCTCATACACAAAAAAATGAATATGAGATTTAATACTAATAAAGTGCAGCTGCCAAAATACATTTAGACATAAATGGTACCCTTGTTACATTCGCCTGCAAATAGCAATATGTCTAACTCTATGACTCCATCATACTTTTCTTAAACACTGAAAATAATTTTCGATGAGCATCACTTATGTTCAAAAGATACTATAATACTGTAAAATGTTCATTAAATACTAAGTAGAAGCAAAATAATATTGAAGAGAATACAAAGAAACCCATACAAACAGAAATATTTAAGGTTAATTTCCAAACGTTGATACAATGTCAAAAAGGACTACATTCTAACTAGAGGAAAAAAAAAACAACGCACAAACATCTTTTACTTTATATATAGCAATATATATATATATATATATATATACACACACACACACACACACACACACACACACAGAGGGAGGGAGAGAGTTTTTTGGTCGTTTTGTTGTTGTTTTATTTTGTTTTTTTGAGAAAGGGTTACCTGTATGGTTCAGATTGGCACTGAACTCACCATTAGCCCGGGCTGTCCCTAAACTAACTTTGGTTCTTATTTCTCAGTCTCCTGAATTCTGGGATAACATCATGAGGGACCATGCTCAGCTTGTATTGTAAAAATGAAAATCCACCTCCATAAACTGAGAAAAAACTGTTTTGTTCAGTTTAATATTTTGTGTGAATGAAGTTTTAAAAGTGACATAAGAAAATAGAAAATGCTCAGGTAGCAAAAATGATTGTAAATGGGTAAAAAACTTTAAATGTAACTGTGACTTTAACTTCAGAAAACAAATTTTCAAAATTATTTTTCAAAAGGAAGTACTAAAAATCATTATAAGAATGTGTTTGGGTTGGCAGAGTGACCATTCTCATTTGATTTTCATGTGTTTTAAAATTATTCATCATTACATAATAGCATATATTTACTGATATCTATTGCATTTATCAGTTTCTGCCCAACTTGTAGTGTTTGATTTTAAGGCAGAATTCGGGAAGCAATTCTCCTGTCATACATTTTTGTGGGTGATGAAATCATAGTTCATGAAACCAACTAGATTAAAAACTGTGAGCACTGGGCTGGAGATTTAGGTCAGTGGTTCCAGCACCTGCCTTGCAAGCGCAAGGCCCTGAGTTTGATCCCGGTAACCACATACAATATGGGGCGTGGTGACTGACACCCACCAGCCATCAATACCACATACCACAGTGCGGGGCATGGTGTCTCATGCCTATAATCCCAGCACTCAGGAGGCAGAGGCAGGAGGATTGCTGTGTTCCAGGCTTGCCTGGGCTATATAGTGAGCTCAGGACCAGCCTGAACTACAAAGCAAGACCCTGTCTCAAAAAAAAAGAAAAAAAAAAGAGCATTAAATGTTATTATTAACAGGTCTACCACATCCTGGAGCTACAAAGACAGGCAGTTTACTCATAAGGTTTAAATTCTTACTCACCATGTAAGATAAAGGATGCACAACATAGTCCAGGTTGTAAATAAAAGTTTCATGTTACACTGTAGCTAATGTATAAACCTAATATTCCCAAGTGTGTTAATAGTCTCAGAGAGCTATACAACAATATTTCCTAAGGTATTGATACAATTCTAGCATGTGACCTTGGAAAGATTAACTGTTTTATCAAGGTATCTTTTTTTTTTTTTTTTTTTTTTTTTTAGATAGGGTCTCGCTTTGTAGTTCAGGCTGGCCCTGAGCTCACTAAGGTAGCCCAGGCAAACCTCAAACTCAGCAATCCTCCTGCCGCTGCCTCCTGAGTGCTGGGATTACAGGCATGAGCCACCACGCCCGGCACTGTGGTATGTGGTGTTGATTGCTGGTGGGCGTGAGCCACCACGCCCAGCATTGTATGTGGTTACGGGATGGAACTCAGGACCTTGTGCTTGTGAGGCAGGCCCTGGAACCACTGAGCTAAATCTCTGGCCTTTTATCAATGTATCTTAATCCTTCATCTAAAATATTAGTAACACATTTTTAGAAGCTTAATAATAGAAACAATACACACAAGAGCCCTAGGTCAATAGCTATAAACAATTCATTTTATTGCTTTACTATTTTGTGACAGGATTATTTTCCTATAACTATTTTCTAACACAACTTTCCTGATTTATTTGTTCCTCCATTATAAGACATGGATAGAAGATATTTTAACAAGTGAAGTTTGTACATTACAAATCGATCTTCTACTCTGATGCTGGACCAGATCTGAACCCAATTTTCTAAAGAGGGTAGGGAATACAAGGAACACTGTGTTCTCACCTACCTCACTGCAGACAACTGTGGCATCCTGGGAGCAAGATTACACGTGACTGCAATTTCACTTTGCATTTGTTGCTTTATCATGAAAAGAGAGGTTATTTGAGGTTTTCACACTAGGAGTGCTCTGTCTTCTTGCAGAAAAGATGGCCTTGGGCCACAGACCTCCAAATAGAAACAAACATACAGAGGTTATGAAGGCCCTGATATTTGGGAATGGAACAAATTACTGAAATCATTTCTGCCTCGATTCAACAATTCATTATCTCTCAGAAACAATGGCTTTTATTTCTGCTAAGGGGCTACTCTAAAAAGAATGAATAATTCCAAAACAGACATGAGTGCTCAAGCCCTAATGCTTAGGTTTTTAGGCTTAATTTTATTCTCTAGCATCACAATCAATCAGAACTAGGGGAGACATATTTTTATAGAATACATTTAGAAAAAACTAATTTTATTTTATATGAAAAATACTATGACCCCTTATAGGAAGCTCTCCAAATATTCCAGAAAAATAATTTTTATCTTTTTCATTATAAAAGTGGGACATTTTTTAACTGAGCATAAAAACCTTGATTTTAATTTATGGTCAATGCCTTTTAAACTTTCAACCAGATTTTGTATTGTATAAATGTATATACTCATTTTTAAAGGATTTATAAAGGGCATCTTGTTGTCCTCGATTAATTCTCAATATTGTCACATACACACAAAAAGAATTGACCGCCTCCTACCTCCTTTTTTTGTTTTGTTTTGAAAAAGGGCCTCCCTGTGTGTTTCACACTGACCTTAGGCTTGAAATGATAGCTCATACTGTCCCCAAACTTGTGATCATCCTGCCTCAGCCTCTTCAAAGCTGAGATTCCAGGTGTGCACCATGAGGCCTGCCTAACCCCCCTTTTAGAGATAAAAACAATACAAGTTTGGACTGGTAGGTGTTATCTCTTATTCCTGCAGCTTCTTTAACATTACAAAGCATGGCATATTTGTGAGCATACAGCAGATACACAATTATGTGTGTAATTGTGTAAACAACCCTCATCTAGATCTGAGGTAAGAGCACATCTTTTCCACCTAACCTTAATGAAAACATTTCAAAAAATAAGTGGCTAGAAGGGATATAGGTGTTTTAATTTGTGAGGTGTCTGTGTGTCACCAGTCTGCTCTCACAAAACAGTTTTGCATGGACCAGTGAGGTGGGCAGAGGGATGGGAGGGTTCTATGGAAACAGCTGCACCTGACCCATGGAGTACTGTACAAAAGAAGGTAATATTAGCATATTTGTATGAAACCAGAAAAGTTCATTTTGCTTGAGGCTCTATTTTTGGAACCTGTGTAAGGTGTAGCTTGCCTTACAGTAAATTACATTAGGCATTGGAGACAACAATAACAATGCCTCAGAAACATATAGCCATCTAAATCAAGAGAGAGTGGTATAAGAGGACAGGAAGCTGCTGTACAGTAAACACCATCTTGGTTAATAACCTGAAGGAGCCTAAGCATTGGTTCACTAAAAGACCAATTGAGCAAGTCAACATCTGCTGAAGATCCAGCAAGGTGATGGTAATGTGCCTTAATGGTGCTCTACTTATTCAAGACACATTTAACTCTGTCTAGTCCCTTTCTCAGCATAGATGCAGTGCTACTTGTCAATTTCCCAGGTGAATTGCTAACTCTTTTAATGGAATACCCATATGTAAAGGAACTTGAGGATATTTTTGTTATGTGATCCTTTTCCATAATTTTTGTATTCAGATCCTGATAAACTTGAAAATGTCCCAACTTCACCTGTGGTGCTATTTACCTTTCCATTTCTACAAATATGCTTTTGATTAAAAAATAAATTTTAGGTGATGTCAGGAATCCGAGTAATTTCAAGACACTTCTAATCCTTAAGGACAGAATTTGAGTACTAATTCTCACTCCAGTCTTTCTATAACTTCTTTCTGGAGAAACCAAATGGGGGGGGATATATTTCTCCTTCACTCTGGACATCAGAGTCAGGCCCTCCCTAAATACTGCCATGTCTGGGTTTCATTACTGTATTCACTCTTCAAAGAAGTAAAACAAACAAAAAAAAAATACCTGTATACCTTCTTATTGAAGCATAAATTTCTTATTGTAATATTTGTTAAAATAGTGTGAATAAAGTAACATGTCTATCAGATAAATATAATGTTATGCTAATCTCTATGATCACAAACAGAATTTCATTAATTTTATCATTTTACTTTTCTATAAATACAAAGAAATCATTATCATTATGGAATATTCATCAGAAAGTCAAAATTAGGATTAAATCATCTAGAACTTAAAACTTAGTGACTAATGTTGATTATTTCTTCATATGCTTCTTGGCTGCTTTTACTTCTTCCTCTGAGAAGTGCCTGTTCATTTCAGATGCCCATTTTTGAACTGGCACTTCTGAGAGGAAGAAGCAGCCAAGAAGCATATGAAGAAATGCTCAATATCATTGGTTATTCAGGAGATGCAGATAAAAACAACCCAGAGATTTCGTCTAACTCCACAAAGAATGGCAACTATTGCAAAATTAACCACAATAAATGCTGGCAACACTGCAGGAAGAAAGGAACCATTCTCCACTGTTGGTGGGATTGTAGACTTGTGCAACCATTGTGGAGATCAGTGGGGAAATTCCTCAGAAAACTAGGACTAGAGGTCCCATTTGACTCTACTATTCCTCTGCTAGGAATATACTCAAAAGAATTAAAAGTGGGGGCCAGAGATGTAGTGCACTGGTTCTGGTTCCTGCCTGGCAATCTAAAGGTCCCTGGTTCGATCCTGGTAACCACATACAACAATACCAGGTGTGGTGGCTCACACACACTGGCAATCAGTACCACAAAGCACAAATGCAGGGCATGGTGGCCCAAGCCTGTAATCCCAGCATGGGGGAGGCAGAGGCAGGAGGATTGCTAAGTTCAAGGCTTGCCTGGGCTACACAGTGAGCTGAGGTACATACTGAACTACAAAGTGAGACCCTGTCTCAAAAAAAAAAAATTAAAAATCATATCATAAAGACATACATGTACCCATGTTCACAGCAGCTCAGTTTATGATAGCCCAATTTTGGAAACAACCCAGATGCCCATCAACTGGAGACTGGATAAAGAAGATGTGTTTTTCTTTTTTTTTTTAAAATAAAATGTAGTATTACTCGGCCATAAGGAATGACAACTTTCAGTCATTTATGTGCAAATGGACACACCTTTAGGACACACTAATAAGTGAAATAAATAGTACACAGTTACATAAATACTGTATCTTTTCTCTGGTATGAGAACCTGTAGATGTAAATGAGGTCTAGAATGTTGGATAGATTTTGTGAAATAGCAAATATTCAAAGGGAAAGTGATAGGGAAAAGTAATGAGGGGAAAGAATAAATATGATTTGAAAAGAAAAAAGCACATGTATATAGGGCATTGAGCATTGTAGGGTGGGTAGGGATATGGGTAAAAATGAGAATTAACTCATGTCATATACTGGTACAAATTCCCCAATGTTGACTATGATTGTGAGCTGTGTATGAAATGTACTGATAAAGAATTCAATTAAAAATAATTAGTGAATAAAATGTATTTTAAAATTTAATTCCATGATAAACATTTAGATTATGTATTTATTCCAGTAATTGCTACATATTAGTATATTTATTAGAATTAAGATTATTCACATTATTAAAATTTTAGCTGGGGGGCCCATATGCCGATAACACCAGCTATTCAGGAGGCTGAGACAAGAGGATTGTAATTTCAAAAGCTGTTTGGAGTACTTAATGAGACTCTGGCACAAAGCAAAAATAAAAGAAGGCTGGAAGAATAATCCAATGATAGAATGCTTGGCTAGCATGCTTGAGGCCCTGGATTCTATTTCAGTAATGAGTGGGGAAAAAATTTAGTAGACATCTTAAAGTTACATTTTCTTTTTACTCTCCTTTTCTATAAGGATGAAGTATTTATTTTTGGCTCTGTTCAAAACAGCAGAGTATATTTGAAAGAATTATTAAAACTTATTAGAAAATAATATTAATATATTAATATATATCCCCTCCTTTAGAAATTAATAAAAAGTTCTATGACAGTTCCCTACAGTTACTGAATTTGAACTATTTTATAATAATCAAGTTAAGAAAGTGAAATGTAGAAGATACAATTGAATAGTTATAGTTAAATTAATAAAAAAAGCTATTTGAAAATATTTGCTATAGACTTACCTTTAATCAACAGCAACTTAGAATATGTTAATATCAAGAAAAATGTGCTGTTGCTGTAAATTTAGCAACTGCAGGAAAGTGTGTAGTATGTCTCCAGGGGTGAATCTCACATTAATTGGAAGTGAGTTCTATAAAGTCATAAATGAACCAAACTACAGATGATATAACTGAAATATATCTGCACCATATAAAATGGTTTCTCTCTTCCTCCACAACCCTTTGGCTCCAGTATGTTTTCATGGACAATTAGTCCTGAACAGATGATCCAGCATAAGAAAGAAATATATTACTAATCTATTTATTCAAAAGTTCATCTGAAAAGCACACATAAATAATTTAAGAGGAGAAAAAGGATTTGAATGTGCTGTGCTATTAAGCATCTAAGCCTAGCTACTTCCACAGCCTTGAAAATTAGGAAAGTAACAGTTTCATATTTTAACATCAGGGATTAATGAGTCTTTTATTTAAAGAGCAGTTCTTGTGTGAAATTTTAAATTGTTTCAAATTATATTTTTTATTTAGAACACAGACGTCCCCATCACTTCTCAGCCTTTTGGCTAAGATCAAGTGTAGAACACAGTCGTCTTTGTTCTGACATTTCAAATTCCATAATAAACAGTAATCTTTACAACTGTGAAATGGGCTTCATAAATTTTGAAGAAACTAAATTAGAGATTATGACTTTTAGGTAATATCCATTAATCATAGTAAAAATTAAATAGTTCTAGTATTTTATATGTAATAGAGGAAAATAATTTGTTTGTACATTAGTCCTAGTCCTGACCTAAGTATTTAAAAATCAATACTAATTCTATATTTAATGACATACATAAATGTCCTTATGTAGGAAGTTTAATTCTTGTGCTGTAGTTACAAATGCATTTTTAAATACATGGAGAATTTTAAAAGGGCAAAAGAGAATTTAAAGGTGTTATTTACATGAATGTAAAAGATTTCTCTGTACAGTGTGGGAAATCTTTAGTAAATAACCTCAACCATTTGCTTGACTCTGGAGGCCTGCCCTACTCAGAAATTGTGGCTAGATTTATAGATCTAAAGAGAGTCCTGAAAAAGTTTAAGGCCTTGTAGCTCTTTTGGGCAACTCTGCTCAGATCTTCCCTTAATTTGCTTCATTTCCCCTGTCAATCCCCAGATCAATGTGGCCTCTTCTGGGTTCAGTCCCAAACAGAGGTTTGCAGAGGTAGCTGTGGGTTTGAAGGACCTGGGTATCTTCTATGAACTCACTGTGGAGACTATGATTCCAAAAAATAAGAACCTTAGGCTGTATATTTTTGTGTTTGGTTGGAAGTCATCAGTATTTCAATAAGTATCCCTGATGATTCGATGTATAGCCAAAGTTCAGAATAGCAGCCCTAGACATTATAGTTTTTTTTTCTTTCCATTTCTACTATTCAAATTCTGTTCTGCAAGGTCCCCCAAACCTGCTTCTCATCTACAGCTGTATCTGTCTGCCACTATTCTTCCAAATGTTTTTCTTGTTCACATCCGGTGGTTACATTTAGATCAGAACTGACTGTAGCCCTTGCTCATCAAACTCACAAGGGCAACTGATTTCCTTCTCTTAGAATTTTTTTCCTTGAACTTTTGCAATCTACTGGAAACTTGTCCTCTTTAATAATTTCCTATGGTGCAGCTAGAGTAATATTTTACTATGGAAACACCACCAAGTCACTTCTTTAATGAATCCCCCACAATGTGTTGCTCCTATAATCTCAATTAAGCAGTTTCCAAAATGATACTTTCTGACCTGCTGGTAAAATTTCTCTCACTTATGATGACTCCATCATCCTATTTTATTTTTTACTTAGGGCTTATACCTAAATAAATTTTCTTGCACATCTATTTTTTCTCAGTATTACCAATAGAAATTCAGAGAACTTGTTCATTTCCCTTAACATTGTAACCACTATATTTAGCATTTCCACTTACTTAATAAGAATTTGGTTAATTGCTTAGTGGAAGAAAAATCACTTTGACTTCAGATTTCATGCTGGGCTCCAGCTAGGTAGTTGTAGCCCCTTAAGGTGTCCTACACTCTTGCAATCCTAGTTACCTCTTGGTCCCCAGAGAAAATGGAACCAGAATGTCATTGCTTCTTATTCTCACCTAGGAATGCAAAAATAAGGAACCAATCACATATCATATTCCTAAAGTCTCCTTCAGAATCTCATTTCCTGGAGACAATCCCCAGGCTCTTTCATTTTTGACCTCTAACATTTCTATAGCAGCCAGAAAAAAAAAAAAAAAAGCCCTTAGAAAGATAACTTTCCATTTACCATGGATAATTGCGAGTTAACAATGCACTGTTATATTCCCAAGTGAGCAAGTTACTTCCTTTAAGCAATTTCTAAGATGTTACAGATTGTAAAATGCATAGATTCTTTTACTCAGTAAAGTATAATTCAAGAAACTAATATTTTAGGGAGCTGACTTATACATTCATAAGCAAGAGACACAGGTAGTTCTTAAAAACCATACTTACCAATGCGTGCTAATACATATTTCGGATACTATAAATTAGAATTATTTCCAGATTATCAGTGGCAACCTATATATGCAGATATGTATGTAATTTGGTTTCTGATTACACATCTTTATCCTATGTACTTCAAAAATACCCCTTTTTTTTTTGCTTTTGAGACAGGGTCTCGCTTTGTAGTTCAGGTTGGCCCTGAGCTCACTATGGTGCCCAGGCAAGCCGCCGCGAACTCAGCAATCCTCCTGTCTCTGCCTCCCGAGTGCTAAAAATACCCCTTTTAACATAGTTTACAAATATTCCTCCAGAGATATGAACTCTAACCATTATTCCCTCCATTTATTGGTATCCAATAGAACTTTGTTTCCCTGATAGCTATGATAGAATTACATCACACCCAACTGTAAGTACTTCTGGCACATATTTGCTTCTTTGTATAGATATCATTAAGAGATTCAGCATTTATAAATTACATTCCTTAAAGAGCTAAATGGGATTATTCCATTTATCAGCCTTTATATAACTGAAGCTGTAAATGGGCTCAGAACATATGGTAGATATTGTGAAATAGAAAGTATTCAAAGGGAAGTGGGGTGTAGGTATATCAAAGGGAAGAAAAAATATGATGGTAATAAAAATGGGAAGCAAAGCTTATGTGTAAAGGGGTGTGAGGTTGTAGGGTGGGTTGGGGAATGGGAAAAATGAGAATTAAATTGTCATATGCTGTTACAAATTCTCAATATATACACATTGTGTGATCACCAATGTGTACCAATAAAGATTCCAATTAAAAAATAAACAGGTCTAGACCAGTGATATTTTACTGGACTGCCTTGTTCTTCCAGCTATCTAGTTTTAATGTGGTGGAGATTAAGGAAATAAAATATGAAATCATGTATTTTGGCAGATGGTAAAATAAATAATGTAGGACTCCCTTGATTCCATTTTTAAAAGTCTAATAAAATGTCCTCCAAAATATCCAGTTTTTAAGATGAAATATAAAGCTGCCAAAGAAGTTTTGGATTCTGTTTTATCTAAGATAAACACACTGAACAGCTCTCTCCTCCTACAACAGTGAGGGAGCAGAGTGAGACCGAACAGAAGGTTAACCGTCCTTCATTGCAAGCAGTTCGATGGCGACTTGGATTCTTCCTCACACTGAACGTTGCATTTGCTTGTGTTAGGAGACGGAAGCTATCATTGTGGAGCAGAGAAGATTCAGAGTTCACTTCACCTGATTGTCTAAGATGGAATATTAAAACACTATAAATTGCTTTAAAAAGTCAATGATAAATAGGGAAAATAGTATACTATCTAGAGATAGATAATCTTTTAAGTATAATAGATCGTTATAAACCAGGAACATAATATAAATATTGAGACTTAAATACCTCAATTTTAAATCTCTAGAAACTTAAAAGCTCCTACCTATCATAAAATTGCCCATCTATCATAAAATATTTAGTATAAATGAAAGTAATAAAAATTAATACAAATATTATCATTTGAAATATGCTGGCAAAAATTTGTTTAAAAAGCCTATATTCAATGCGACTATAGAGTTTTGCCAAGGAAATAGAGGAATTTTATTTACTGCCAAGAAGCTGGTCTCCAGATAAAAATTTCCTGAGGGAAACGATTTAGGAAAAATATATTTAACAAAGCTAAAAGTGTTTATACTATTAAATTATAAATTTTCTTGTTTGAATTTTACTCTAGATATCCACTTGTTTTCCAAGTTTAGCATAAATAGTGTTTACTCTAGCACTATTCATAATAAAAATATGGTCAAATTTAAATATTCTAAAACAAATATTGGCTAAATAATTCTATTTAATTTTATTAATTCCATGTATTAATTCTTTTTTTTTTTTTTGAGACAGGGTCTCACTTTGTAGTTCAGGCTGACCCTGAGCTCACTATGTAGCCCAGGCAAGCCTCGAACTCAGTAATCCTCCTGCCTCTACCTCCTGAGTGCTGGGATTACAAGATTACAGGTGTTTGTTCCCATGCCTGGAATTGTGGTATGCTGGTGAGCGTGAGTCACCACACCCAGCATTGTTGTATGTGGTTACTGGGTATTGAGGGTATTGAACTCGGGACCTTGAGCTTGCTTAGGTAGATGCTGGAACCACTCAGCTAAATCTCTGGCCCTTGTAATAATACTTCTATTCCATGTAGTATAGTTAAAATGTGGATATCAAATGTATATATCTATGAATATCTTAATAATGCATTAATATGAAAAGCATAAATTATAAAGTAATCTATAATGCATGTAAGATAAGTTTTCAATATATAAAATCAACTAATTTTTTTACATAGATAAGTCAGTCAACATAAAAATTTTTATTATGACTAAATTTTTAGTTCAAAATGACTTTGTTTTTGTCCAAAAATTGATAACCCAAACAAAAACCTGTCAGCCAAATATAATCACTTTCACAAATCTTTAATTAATATTTTTTTCCTTTTACCTTTTTTGTATATGCCCTTTACCAGCATCTTTAGGATTATCCAAACCTCCATAAATGTCAAGTATTCTAACCAGCGTGTAATTTGAAACAAATTTAGTTGAATTATTAAATGTAGATGTTTAAACATGGTCTCATTTCCTAACTACCCAAACAGGCAGATTATCCAATATAAGGGTCCCTGAGTTTACTAAATTCAAATTAACTGATTTGACAGCACTGCAAGTGGGAAATCTGTTGAACTCAACACAAATAAGTAAATCTCCCAAAAGTTTATATCTAGGACTTACAATGGAATTTTAAATTTCAATTTATTCAATTTAAGTATTTAAAATAGGTGAAAGTATAGATTCAACTAACTTATAACTCTTAAATAACTATTAAACTTTTCTCAAAACAGACATATAGATACACACTAATTTATCAGTGTAGACAGAAGAATGCTTTTATTTTTGCCAATTTTAGTATTTACATGTCTTCTAGCCTGTATTTTATAAATGTAAACTTTTAAGATGAATCATGCTCACCTCCATACTGATGAAATGATAGATCAAATGTAGTGACAAATGCCAGTAAAAATTTGTTTTAAATATCTATTTAAATATACCTAAAATACTTTCTAAAGTTTTTACTATAAACATAAAATAGAAATGACTTAAATGTCTTGGATGATACTATATGACATTTCACTTGAACTACAACGTGAATATTCTAAGTGTAACCCCTTTAACAGCAACATCAGAGAGACCAAGGATCTTGTTAGAGATGTCCAGTACTGGGCCTCAACCATAAACTAGTCAATAAAACCCTGCATTTTATAAGGTCCTTAAGGAAAAAAAAATCCATACTGAAGTTTCACAAGTGCCAAATGAGAAGATGCAATAACATTGATAATAAAATTTAATTACAAGAAATACATGATAAACTTATTAGTGGAGAAATGTTTTCCAATGTTTTCCAAGTCTTTGCACTAGGCACTAGAAAAACCATAACTACAAAAAAAAAATAAGAAAAAGGTCAAAGAAAAATAAATTTGGAGCTAGAAATTAAATACAAGAAGCCTTTACTTTATTTATAAATTATGCAAAGCCAATTGCTATAGCATATGAAAATCAAATACAAGCCCCTGAACTATGCCATTAACCGATATATGTCACCTCGGAAATATCTATAAAGAAGAGAACAATTTCTAATTTTTCACTCCCTGCTCAGTATAACACAAATATTAAATTTGCAACAATCAAAATGTTTTAAGGTATCCTTATCTGATTAAAAATGTCACATCTTGTATCATTATTCTTATTGACTTGTGACATTTTGGTCTCAATGGCCCTTTATTTTTTTTTTCCATTATAGGGCTCAAACTCAGAACCTTGTGGTTTTCAGGCAGTTGCAGTGCCACTGAACTACTTCCTTGACCCTCCTATAGTTTTATTACTACATTTGAAAATCTAGAAACTGATGAGAATGCCCAAAGTTTAATATTAATTTTCTATTTAACAAAGTCTTAGATTCTTCACAAGTCAATCCTAAACTTTTTTGCTTAATGTATTAATAAATCATTATATTATATATATACACACACATGTATATACAGACATATATGTACAAGGTGCTCACATTATTATAAAAAAATCCATGAATGGGATATTAATATGTAATTACTAAATATGTTCAACTAATATATTCAACAATGATTTATCAAAGTATATATTTACGAATAGTTTAAGTGATTTATGTTTCTAGGTAATGAAGGTACTATGCTAGGCAGAAGACATAAAAAAGGAAAAGGAAAAGATAAAATTTGTCTTTGAGAACTGTATACTGGACCATAAATTTGTGTTTTATATTATGATTGATATTTGTTTTTATTTAATTGTTCTTCCCTTTTGTGTGTATGATTATTAAAAAGTATGTCATTTCATATAATTCCATAAGAGTAAATATACTCTACCCAGGAGTGGTGGCTCAGGCCTGTAATCGCAGCACTCGGGAGGCAGAGACAGGAGGATTGCTGAGTTCGAGGCTTGCCTGGACTACATAGTGAGCTCAGAGCCAGCCTGAACTACAAAAGCAAGACCCTGTCTCAAAAAAAAAAAAAAAAAAAAAAAAAAAAAAAAAAAAA
The DNA here is from genome assembly GCA_004025085.1 of Thryonomys swinderianus. Lineage (NCBI taxonomy): Eukaryota > Metazoa > Chordata > Mammalia > Rodentia > Thryonomyidae > Thryonomys > Thryonomys swinderianus. Next base: position 5,812 of record PVIC010020125.1, on the reverse strand, counting down.
AAAAAAAAAAAAAAAAAAAAAAAAAAAAAAAAAAAAAAAAAAAAAAAAAAAAAAAAAAAAAAAAAAAAAAGAGTAAATATACTCTAAGACAATTAGCTCTAATTAGGAGCTTAGAAAATCACCTTTCCTTTGCTATTCAACTTTCACATGTTTATATCCTCTCCATTTTGTAACGTAAGGTCTATTCTTGTCTGGGAAAGCTTGCACTTCAAATGTTCATAAATCAGGGACCTGCTATACTGGTATTTAATCAATTGAATGAGCCAAAGATGGAATAAGGAAAAACCAACTTAAGACACACCATAGAAAATATTTTTTTAAAAATAGGTAGCTAGAAAAAAATGAACAAACAAATCATCAAGGTAAGAGAAAAAAATACCAGGTTATGAAAACTTAATGAGAACAGTCTTTATGTTTGTGGGGGAGTCACTGAGGGAGGACTTCAGAGACTGACAACTATATTTTATGTTAAAGGAATGTAAAAAAATACTTAGATATTAAAATAAGTGAAATCAAATTGCTCATGTGCTTTTTTTATTCTAAAAGGGGGAGGGGTAGAAGACAGGGAAAGATAATGAGGAAAAAGAACTGAGATGTGTTATATATGGATACAAATTCCTTATAATGAATGTGATCAATAAATATGACAAATATATACTTATGCAAAGAACTAGTTCAAACTAAAACCAAAACAAATCAAGAATCTTTACAACTTTGGATTTGTATTTCTTTCCTTGACCCTTTGATGCTTTAAAGTATTTTTGTGCACAAATATTATACATAAATTCACATATACTTTGTTTGTTTGTTTTGGAGACAGGGTCTTGCTTTGTAGTTCAGGCTGGCGCTGAGCTCACTATGTAGCCCAGGCAAGCCTCGAACTCAGCAATCCTTCTGGCTCTGCCTTCTGAGTGTTGGGATCCCAGGCCTGAGCCACCACTCCTGGCACTGTGGTATGTGTTACTGTTTGCTGGTGGGTATGAGTCTCCACACCCAGTATTGTTGTATGTGGTTATCGGAGATCCAACCAGTGACCTTGCACTTGCTAAGCAGGCACCTGAACCATTGAGCTAAATCTCCAGCCCATATTCACATGTACTTTTTTAAAAAAAGAGAGAAGAAACAAATTTTTACTGGTACTTGTCACTACATTTGATCCGTCTTTCTGTAAAATTAAATTTGCATGAACAATGGAATCTTGTTATAAATGCATAAATAGTATGTACTAAAAGCACTTAAATACATGTGAAGAAGTACAAATGGCTGGTAAGTACATGAAAAGATGTGTGGGATCTTTATCCACACGAGAAATGCAAATCGAAGCAAGAGTGAAAGTTCATTTTATTTCCAGTGAGAATGGCTGTTATCAACAACAACAATCCTGGTGAGGTTATGGGACCAAAAGAACCCTTCCTGCCTTTTTCATGGGAATGTAAACTAATATCACCATTAAGAAAATCAGTATAGAGATTTCTCAAAAAATAAAATTAGAAATTCCATTTGACCAAGTTATACCATTCTGGGTTAAAGAAAGTTTTCACATTGCAGTGATAATGCACATAAATATGTTGTTTATCAGTACAACTCACAATAACTAAAGACAGAAGTAAAGTATATCCTCATTAACATACAAGTGGATAAGGAAACTGTAAATTAACACACACGAATGATGAAATACTAGTTAATCCTAAGAATGAAAAATTTGACATATTTGTAGGAAAATGAATGGAACTTCATGCAACAATACTAAGTGAAATAAATCAGACACTGAAAGGTAAATACTAAGTTTTTTTTAACATGAAAGATCTCAATTATAAATAAATTTTCTTTCTTTTGTAAAACCTTATATAGAAAATGTCATGTTCCATAAAAGGCCATTTAAAAAATAATCATAATTTCATATTTTTCAGTGGACTGTTATAGCCCACTTGCCAAATAGGTATTTTTGAGAAAAAAAATTAGAAGTTAAATAAGGAGCAATACAAATGTACTTTCTCACGGACTGTACATTAAACAGAAGAAGTAAAGCCTCTTTAAGTTAATTTATGAATTTGTTATTCACCTTTCCATTTCAATATTCTGTATTGATTGCTTCAAAGAAGAGCACTATATAGTGGACACATTAGAAGCAAAATAATTTTAAAACATTCATAAAATCAATAGTACACAGAACAGTTTGATGATTGTTTCTGATAAGCCATGGATAATGTATTAAAGTAATAATAATTTGTTGTGTGATTTTTCATGGCCCTTGTTTAAAAAATTATTCTACTTCCAGAAAATGACCACTCTCAACTTTTCTTGTAAAAGATAACCTTTGTTCATACCAAATGTGATCAAGACAGCTGTATTTGTAGAAAATTCTATTACTTTTTGCTGGATAAAACTAGTGTTCTGCCTCTATTTTACATGGTTAAAGTCCTTGAATCTGTCACATACACTTTATTATAGTTAAATATTGATTGTGAATACAGAGCAGGTTGACCTCAATGCTAGGAAATACAGGAAGTGCAGTAAGGCTTGTATTTCAGTAAGAAGAAAGTATTAGTTGATTCTCTTTTGTGTTGCAAACTAAAAATATTTTTTAATTAAATGTGAACATTGTGTTTGGGAAATAACGATAACAGACTGCCAGAGGTTCCAAGTGTCTTTGTTTCCTTTCCCTGGAGTGCCTCAGGAGGCTTTCCCCTGAACTTCTAGGTCAAAAGGGATATATTATAGCAGAAGTTCAGACAACTCGATTAATGTTTAGATCTAAGAATTTAGAAACCATTTGAAAAGCAATTCATATAAATTGAAAAATATATATATTTAATTTAGTCACATAGGCCAAGGTTACTTTGTAATAGTATGTATACACTGGTCAGTACACACACATGCACTGTGTGCCAGTCATTAGAATCAGACTAGACTAGGTTACTATCTTCCTAATCCACATTTTTATGTAGCATGTTGTTTTTTGTTTCGTTTTGTTTTGTTTTTCAGTAGCTGGGTTCAAACTCAGCCCTTCTGCTTCCAAGATAGGCACAGTACCACTTGAGCTAGTTCCCCAGCCCTTAGCATGTTTTTTAATCACCTAGTTTCAGAACAATCATATGTCAGCAAGACAGACTGACTGATGTTCTGTGAACTACCTCAATGAAGTACTGCATCATGTCTGACAGACGTCTACTGTCATTGTTTTCCTTTTCTGAAAAAAAAACCTCACAACATCTCCATGAGTTTGCTTAATGCTCCAGTATTCCTTATTGAAGAATGGGGACTTATTTCAACTGACAGTATTCTCAATTTCCTAAAATCAAATAGCTTGATGGATGATTTTTCAATGCAGTCCTTTCTTCATTTCAAAAGCACTTTATTACCATCACATTTTTCTTTTACCCATCATTACTCATAAAAAAAAACAAAGCTTATGTACTTGGGGAGGGTTATAGGATGGGTAGGGGAATGGAAAACAATGAGAATTAAATTGTGTCATATTCTGGTACAAATTACCAATATTGAGTGTGATCATTTTATATATATATATATGTATATATATATAAAACCAAAAAAGATTTTTTTTTTAGAAAACCATTTTAATTAAGTTCAGTTTTTTCTCTGCCTCTCTGTGTCTCTCTTTTTCATGTCTAAATCCACCATGGATTCAGTGAAGATGATGACAACTATATGAGAAGATAGTGATAAAATGAAATTCATTTCTTTATAAACTATACTTTTATAAGCCTTTCTAAGCTAAGAAATTGGCCACTATAAAAGTGTGAGTATTTCATGAACCAAGGAATACAATAGAACAGGAAAGAAAAAAATGAATTCTTACAGTGCCGGGCATGGTGGCTCATGCCTGTAATCCCAGCACTCGGGAGGCAGAGATAGGAGGATTGCTGAGTTTGAGGCTTGCCTGGGCTACAGAGTGAGCTCAGTGCCAGCCTGAATTATAAAGCGAGACCCTGTCTCAAAAAAAAAAAAAAAAAAAAAAAAAAAAAAAAAAAAAAAAAAAAAAAAAAAAAAAAAAAAAAAAAAGGAATTCTGGAAAACATGGCTGAATTCACATGAATAGTCAAGGAAAAATGAAAGGTCCATGCACTCAAAAGTGGAGGAAACATTAATGGGATGAATTTCTTTTCTAGAATTTTGTATATGCTACTTACATGACTGATACTGTTAATGTGTTGAAAATAATAGAAATAGAGATATGGATGAAAAGATTAGTGTGATGATATAAAACATGCAAAACATAAAGTTCTGATAGGTGTTAAACATAAAGGTCATATAGATGTTAAACTATATATGGTGGCTATGTATTTACTGCTCTGTAGAAGTGCTGTATGTAAATGAGAAACATGGAAGATATTCTGCAGGGGAAATATGCAAATAACAAATTTCAACATGCTTGATGGAAAGTCTGTCAGGGTGTGTCCTTGTGCATGTGAGCTGAATGTTAAGGATTAGAAGGATAACTTATGTTGTGAATGTGACATTTTTAGTTTAAGTATTCTCCAAAAATTTAATTAATTTGACATTTATAGAGGAAATATATTAACATTGGGAAACTTAGATGATTGCTTTGAAAAAGTTGTATAGCTCAATGTTCCTAGAATACATACATATACTTTGAAGTCAAACCAGAGTAAATAAACAGAAAAATCTCAGAAAAAAATATTATCTTATTTAAATGTATGTAAAGTTTTATTTGTTTTTCTTGCTGTTTTTTTATGAAATAATGACATGATGTTTGAACATAGTATTATGCATAGCATTATGCATTGCTGAGGAATCCTAGAAATCCTAAAAATGATGTACAAAAGATATTTGTTGCAATTTGTATAATAGCAAAAATAATTTTTAAAACTCTAAAAATTTATCTTATGATGATAAAATATAGGATGGAATGCCTAAATGAAGTGAAATATTTTGAATTATATAATAAGTTAATATATTTGAAAATTCAGAGTAATATAGAATCCAGTAGTGTCTTGGCTTGTGAACTGAATTATTTCCAATATTCTGCTGGCAAACTGAGTTGGATTAAAACCAGATCAAATTTGATGTTTATATTCAAGGTTGCCCCCTGGAAAAGTTCCACCCAGTTCTTTTCAGTGTCGATGGCATTGAGGATATTTAAATGTGTATGTTACTGCATTTTAAGATTTCTGAAATTTTCTATCCCCAGCATGTTCTACATTTGCACTTAAATTAGTGTAATGGATGGTATTGAAGCTATAGTCTATAATGCTGCTGTTGAAGGTATGGTACACACAGTATGTTTTAACATAAAAAAATGTTAATGTAGAGGTTTTTTTCCCGCTAAGCTAAGATCTAAGTATTTAGATTAATTACAATGTTGGCATGTGACGATAAATAAGTGGCTGTGAGTGGCAGTTTGACCATTGGCCTCTGAAAGGTTCACTATTACAAAGTTCTGTTGTTTGAATTTTACATGTCCCCTAGAAGTCTATATACTAAAGTCCTATTCCCCAGCTGGTGAAGCTGCAGGAAGGTTTCAGAACCTTTAAGTCCAGGGCCAAAGGTAGGAAGTTGGGTTACTGGGGATGTGCCCTCAACAGGGCCACTGGGACATTAACCCCTTTCTCTCTATCACTGATTTATACAGTATTCATCACAACTAGGCCTCTGTGGCCATAAATTCCTGCCATGAAGTACACCACAGGCTCAAGCAACATGGCTAAGGAACCATGGACTAATATCAGAAATCATGAGCCAAAATAAATCTTTCCTTCCTATAATTTTTTTTCAATCCTGAGTATTTTGTTATACTGATAGGGAGTTAACACACCATAACCTCCAGTAT
>PVIC010020124.1:0-29858 GCA_004025085.1 Thryonomys swinderianus | reverse complement strand
ATGTGATGAGGGGAAGGAATAAATATGATACAGAAAGAAAATAAAAGAGCATGTATAAAGGGGGGAGGAGGGGGGAGTGGGTAGGGATATGGGTAAAAATGAGAATTAACTTGTGGCATATACTGGTACAAATTTCCCAATGTTATATGTGATTTTGAGATGTATATAAATTGTGCCAATAAAGAATTCAATTAAAAAATTTATATTTTGCATTTAGTCCCATACTTCATTTAGTTTTAAATTTATAGTTTGTATGAGTTAATTTTAGGTTCATTAGTTTGCATACCAATTTTAGTTGTTCCCACATTATTTGTTGTCAAGATTATCTTTTACCCTTGAATTATCTTGTCATTTCTGCAAAAAAAAAAAGTATATACCCAAAAGAATTTAAAAAATCACTTTGGAAAAACAGATGTACACCCTTGTTCATAGCAACTCAGTTTGTGATAGCTCAGACTTGGAAACAACCCAAATGTCCATCAACTGGAGACTGGATAAAGAAGATGTGGTTTTTTTTTTACAAAATGGAGTACTGCTCTGCCATAAAGAATGACAAGATTAATTTATTTATGTGCAAATGGGTACACCTGGAGGACACACTAATGAGTGAAATCAATAGATCACAGATAGGCAAATATCAGATCTTCTCATTGATACAAGCACCTGTAGATGCAAATGAGCACTAGAAAGTATGATGGTCTTTGTAGAATGGGAAATTTGGTGTGAGTTGTAATTAGGGGAAGGAATAAATATGATTCTGAAAGAAAATAAAAGTATTAAATAAAGTAAAAGAGCATGTATATAGTGGGTGGGGAGGTGTGGGTAGGTGGAGATATGGGTAAAAATGAGAATTGACTTGTGTCATATATTGGTACAAATTTCCCAATGTTACATGGGATTGTGAGATGTATGTAAATTGTACCAATACAGAATTCAATTTAAAAAAAAGCAATTAACCACATTTGTACTGGTTTATTTCCTTTCCACTTTTGTACCATTTGACCTATTTGTATATCCATTTAACGACTACTCTATATTGATTCACCTAATTTTGCATTACATATTAATATCAATGAATGGAAAAATGCCTCCTTTAAAAAGATCTAAATATCCCAGAGTTTTCATACTCCAAATAAGTTTTACTACAAAGTTATTCAGATGTGTGAAATTCTTAATTGGGATTTTATTTGAATTATATATAGGTCAAAATACATTTTGTGGCCATTTGCACTATGTTGAAACTCAGAATTCAAGAATATGGTATGATTAAATATTTTCTAATCTCTGCAAAAATTTATTTGTATTTGTGCTTTCCAACATATACATTATATACATGGTGTCTTAGATTTATACCTATCCATTTAATTTCTACATCTATTATAAAGTATACCATTTATTATCAGCTTCCAATTGCTCATTGCTATTATAGGCAGCTGCTAACTGATTTATTAGTTCTGAGTATCTTTTCCTTTTTAATTACTTTGACATTTTATGTAGACAATCATATCTACATAAAATAGTTAACACTTATTTTTTTCCTAAATGTTATACTTCTTATTTCTTTCTCTGAAACATTTGATTAGCTAGACTACTAGTAGTTTTTTTTTTTCTTTTTTTTTGAGACAGGGTCTCACTTTGTAGTTCGGGCTGGCTCTGAGCTCACTATTTAGCCTAGACAAGCTTTGAACTCAGCAATCCTCCTGTCTCTGCCTCCCGAGTGCTGGGATTACAGGTGTGAGCCACCAAGGCCGGCTACTAGTAGTTTTTTTTTTTTTTTTGAGACAGGGTCTCACTTGGTAGTTCAGGCTGGCCCTGAGCTCACTATGTAGCCCAGGCAAGCCTCAAACTCAGCAATCCTCCTGCCTCTGCCTCCCGAATGCTGGGATTACAGCCGTGAGCCACCATGCCCGGCACTGTGCTATGTCGTATTGATTGTTGGTGGGTGTGAGTCACCATGCCCAGCATTGTATGTGGTTACCGGGGATCGAACTCAGGACCTTGCACTTGCGAGGTAGGCGCCAGAACCATTGAGCTAAATCTCCAGCCCGGTGATGTGTATAATTTTTGTCTATTTTAATAGTAGGTTGACATAAACACATTGCAGAGTTATTTTTTCTCTTACTAAATATAATTTATTTTACATTTTTTTAATATATTTGAGAAGATTCAGCATTTCTGGAATATCAGAGTTTCTTTTTTTCTTCATTAAATATCCTTAAGTTGGAATGCAAATTGTATAACACTGTTAGGACTACAGAGGTCTCTTGATGTCTTTGTTCAGGAGAAGAGTCCTATCTAGGGTGGGAGATATCCTGAGGATAAACCAGAAAATACCAGAGCAAGAAAAGTATAGTAAAATCACAAGTTCAGTAATAAGTAAAATTTCAGTCTTTTTTCCTACTCAGCCTACTCTTTCTTTTTTAAGTTTTCAGAGTTCTCAAAGAGATCCTCCATATATTCTAGATTTGTTCCAGTTCTGTGTTTAATAGATCAGGACATATGGAATAAGTTTACTGCCTTTTATATAGAGCTGGAATCAACCTTACAGTATAATACATGAGAAAACTAATACATAGAACTAATACATTAAAATTGCTTAGATTGGTACATGAAATGTAATTAGCACAAAATAAGTGAAAGTTAACAGCAGTTAGTATCATTGTCTCTACATCATATCAATTGCTGGAGATTATGAACATATTTTGATGGCACTTATTCACTAAATGTATTACCAGTATGATCTAGAACTATAAAACAAACAATAGAATAATTGCATTATATATAAGACTTGCTAATGGTTTAACAATTAAATTAATAGTTTTTTTTTAATGTCCAGTGCTTGTCAGTATTGCCTTTTCCCTCAGGCTCTCTGAGCTCTTTAGTGTTGTCTTCTGACTCTTATCTGTGTCACTCTTTTGATCAGACACTGAGGAAAAGTTTCTGGTTTCAGCCCATGCACAGATATTAAGCAAGGCCTGCTACCTCTTCAGGCTGAGCTGGACTTGTGTGGAAGATGAGCGGCAGCACGACCCCAAGCAGCCACTCTGTGATGACTGGAGAAGGAAAGGCTCCATGTGGGCTGAACAAAAAGAGCGCTGTTAGAGCACAGATGAGAGAAACTTCAAGATAGGCCCTGACTACAGGAAGGAGACAGCACAAACAGCAGGCCTCTTAGCTGTGTGTGAGCATATGTCAGTTTACCAACATGTGCTTTTGAAGATCAAACCAGCAGAGAAAGTACACTGAGACTAAAGAGAGAATATTTCTGTGTGCACCACACAAACTAGTATAGTTTTTGAGTAGTGCAAAATTGTGTACTGCCTTCATGTGGAGCTGATCTACTCTAACTTAGTAGGATGAGTTTAAAAATGGTTTATGTCTCTTCCTGTCAAAATTCCATGTTGCTATGATGATTGACTCATAAATTTTACCTCACTTTACATAAAATTAATTTTGCAACTCAAAACTCACTTCATCAAGGAACACATCCATGAGCAATCAAGTGTGTCGTATATTTTGTTTTCATTAATCTCGACACTTTTTAATGGCATATAGGCTGTTTCTATTTCACTCAGTATTATAATTCCCTGGATCTATGGTGTCTATAAGGTAGTAGATTCCTAATTAATAAACAGTACAATTAAACAAAGATCTTTGCTGACCATTTAGGACACATCTGATACTTATTACAGGTTGTATGTTGCACCTTCTTCTTTGAGCCTGGAGACTAATTCCTAGTGCATTAAGTATGAAAGCACTAATACAGGAAGTTTCTTAGAATAGTGCCTGAAAACTAGGTCACAATTCACACTCTGAAGTTGTTAACATTCTAATATGTGATTGCATAAATATAAAAAAGTAAATAAGCACATAGGAATCTTGCTTTTGATATCACTAAAAATCAGAAGATCTATGTCACACTGCCAAGAAGAAAATAGAGAAGAACTGAACAGGCTGAAGGAACGAGATTGAAAAGTAAGGTGTCACCATGGGAAAACTACTTTTGAAATATTTTCTTTGCTGTATATTTATATAGAAGACATGATTAAAAATGTGATGAATGGTTAAATTTAAGAAAATCATTACAGAAAAACTAACCACATTGTCCTAAATCCTCTCCAAATACCCCCACTCACTTCTGATACTTCTAACAGTTATCCAATCAGTTCATTGGGCTTTTTCACAATTCTAGTATATGAGAGTCCCCATTATAATGTCTAAATTCTTTTACTCTAATTCCACTCTCTTGCTAGTAATCAAATTTTAATTCAACCACTTTTCAGCCGAAGTATTCCACATGGAATTGACTAAGAGACTCTCTCTCTCTCTAGTCATATCTATAGCTATATCTGTTTGTATTATAGAGAGGGAGAAACAGACAGAGAAAGAGGGAGAGAGAGAGGGAGAGAGAGAGAGAGTGTGTGTGTGTGTGTGTGTGTGTGAGAGAGAGAGAGAGAGAGAGAGAGAGAGAGAGAGAGAGAGAGAGAGAGAGAGAGAGAGAGAGAGAGAGAGAGAGAGAGAGATTTTAATCCTTACATCTGGGAGCCAGGGAAGTGGAATGACAACCACTGATATTTAAACACAGAAGAACTTCATTCAGTTTCCCCACTACCAAACCTGAGCATGAAACTTCGCCATAATTATAGGTAAACAGGGAAACTCTGCACCCTAACAGCTCACAGTTTCTTTTGTATCGATAGCAGAATAATTTAATTAGGCAGGAGGAGAAGAAAATATCCAGTTTCTAGACAGACAGGTGCAGAAGATTTCCTCATTTATTTCATTAAGTCAGTTTTCGCGGAAAGCTGTGGGGAAGGAGCATTTGTGATCGGCTGGATGTCCTTCTGCAGGTACAGGGAAGGGGGAGACACCCTCAGAATTGCTCTAGGGGTCACACCTGTGCAGACAGAGCAAGCCGACAGAGGGGTGGAGACAAGGAGAAACTCCTCCCCCACCCCGTGCAGATTTGCCAAGCCCATGGTCTAAATTTCTGTTATTCCTCTGACACTTCTGCTCTGACTGGTGGTCTATATAAGTCAGAATGATCAGAAACATCTCTCTCCTAACATTTGAGTTTAAAGTGTATACAATCTTCTTAAATATTCCTATATCCCTTCAGAAATCAATTGTAAAACTACTATGGCAGATTATAGTCACTTTTTCTGTATTGGAAAGTAATATGCACAGATGGCTTAAAACATCTGCATCTTTCCTTTCAGCCGCAGACTGTGTCCCAATGTTTTTCTTATCAAACCTTCCAAATAACAAGCACAATGAAATCTTAATAGGGCATATGGGTACTTCAACATTAATTCCCTTTAAGTGCTTAGTATTTAAATAGCATCAACCACACTGACATTCACCTTATAATGAGCTCTCAGTCGTTAACTATCGGAGAAGGAGCTGGAGAGGACAGTACTTGTCAGTTTCCTAAATGTCTAGAAATTCACCTAGCTGAATTCCCAGCATGACTTGAACATTCAGACTAGTTTCTTTGGTTACCAAATTTTGGTTTCTTTTCAGAGGTTGTCTCTCTTGAACTACCTTACCCTGGGCAAGATGTAAAAAGTTCAGATACAACATGTAAAAGTAACCTTTTAGATAACCAGGGAAGCCTTTATATTATTCATATTAAATATGAACTTCCTGGTCCTGGCTAGTTTGATTGTAGGATTCTTTTGCCTTCTTTTTGTGGACCCTAACCTGTACCACCACCCTTTGATCGTCTCACCCCTTTTATAGCCCAAAGAACCTCACTCAGTAGCAAAAATATCTAGATCACTTGACAACAGGTACTCACAGTTGATAATAAGCCCAACTAAGTTTGTTTTCTTCTTTTTTAACTTATGGCTTTTAAACTGTATCAAAAGGTCTTTGCTTAAATTCAGTATAAAACACATGCATATTAAATTTACATATGTTTATTGGTACAGATTGTATTTTGAAGCAAATAAAATTACTTTGAAGACAACAGTAGGTTATAATTATAACTTCTGTGTAGTAAAAGACAGTTAACATATGGAGAAAGGAAATAATAAGATTCATGTCTATCTTGAATTCACAGATATTAACTGGTAAATATTTTTCAAAGTGACACAATTCGTTCTGTTTTACAGAAATTGTCAATATCCAATAATATTCTGGACATCAGCCTGCTGTTTCATATAATTATTATAATCATAGACTGCTCTTCCTTTATGAAGCCTTTGCTTTTCCTTCTTGTCTGAGATCACATAATTGATTTAGTATCAATCTGCTTTTCTCTCTGACAAAGATAGAAACAAAAACAAATTTTCCTGCATATAATTCCCTTGCTGACAATTTCCCATGACGGAGACCTGTGTCTCTTTTCATATTTTAATACATGAGCTTTTCTAAATATATATATTGTAAATTATGGCAGTTGTGATGAATTATCCAAATTTGAGATGACATGAGAAAAGTTATAAAAAGCTTCCCTTTTTCTTATTTTTTCACACTATTAATGCAGGTATATATATATATATATATATATATATATATACTCATGTATATACACTCATGTATATACACACATGTATATACACACATTTATATGTATATTTACATATATATGTATCTATGTATGTGTGTGCACAGAAAAGTTAGTGTATATATATATGTGTGTATATGCAATTTTACCTTTTATAATACAGCCTTTTTTTATATTCCACATTATATTTGGTGAAATTCTAAAAGAAATCAGGTTCCTTTATTACCTGGTTATAGATCTAAAATGATTTACCATTATCAATATTTCTGTTCACATGTACTTAAGAAACCTCAATACCCAAATCCGGGCATATTTGCTCTATAATCTCTCATTTTCAATGACCTTTCTCTCTTTCTTTCTTTCTTTCTTTCTTTCTTTCTTTCTTTCTTTCTTTCTTTCTTTCTTTCTTTCTTTCTTTCTTTCTTTCCTTCTTTCCTTCTTTCCTTCTTTCCTTCTTTCCTTCTTTCTTTCTTTCTTTCTTTCTTTCTTTCTTTCTTTCTTTCTTTCTTTCTTTCTTTCTTTCTTTCTTTCTTTCTTTGAATTATTGATTGTGTTTATTTTAATTCTGCCTGCTTGATGTCTTCCAACACCCTGATTTTCATGCTTTCTGATGCTTAGGGATCAGTGAAAACTCATTTCAATCAGATATCTGGGTTTTTATTCCCAGAATTCAGCGTGAGTGTCTCTGGGTTGGGTGCAGACGCAGGAGCCTGGGACTTTCCCGGGGCAGGGACAGGCCTCCCCACGCTGTGCACTCCTGGTCCTCGGCACAGTGCTCCTGTGTGTGTGCCACCCGTCAGCCTCTGTCACTACACGAGGAGGATTCACGGGGAAGAAAGCAGCCAAAGGGTTCATTTGTTAATTGTTTTCTCTTGACAAACGTCATTTGAAACTAAGATACCGAAAATGTGATACCAGGGCACGTTTTCTTCCTACTTTTCGTGCGTATATATTCACTTGACACTTATTTCACACCACTCCAAATTTCAGATTCTGTGTGAGGTGCTACAGCTAATGGCAGAAGTTTAGTTCTTCAAGTTCAAAGAATTTAGAATTAGTGAAAATGTATATTCACATCTCTAAAGTGACCATGATTTAAGAGGTGATCACGAACATTTAAGAAAGCTTGAGAAGTAAAGCCGAGGTTTATACAAGCCTCAAATTGTTGATGATAATAGAAACTATCATCTGTGATATTTCTTCAAAGGATTTGATGGCATTAGAGCTCAGTGCGCAAAGAGTATTTATTTTAAAAATGAAAGCAATAATGTAGGCTCGGTGGCCCTGGCTTTTCTCCACTTCCTTTCTTGTCTCCTTACAATCAGAGAACTAACACACTCGTACAAATCATACCTTCGATTTTATCTTCCTCTCTATTTTTCTGTCAGGGCTCCTGCCTTCCTCTACACACTTGTGCGGGGCCTAACTGATTACATCCTCAGCAATTTCTCTCCCCCCTCTTCCTTACCCTTGAAGGTTTCCTTTTAAGATCTGTTTTTGTTAAAATGTAAATTCTCTTTCCTACAGTTGGTGTTTCTTTCTCCCCGTGGATCCCCTCCATTTTCAGCATGGCGGTCGTCTTTTTAGCGTCTTAACGATTTCTCCGTCTAACAGCCTTCGTGGCTGACGTTTACAGCCTGTTCTCGCTTTCAAGTTCTCAAGTTCGTGTGCGGCTGGTTTTGTGGAAGGCAGTCATCGCACCTCCAGATGGAAGATCAGAGCCTCCCTGGGCTCGTCCTCTGACAGCTGAGGGACTGGCCTGTGATCTCAGTGCCTTCGCTGGACTCTCCCAGTGGAGATTCTGAACTGAGTGATTGATACAAAGTAAGGGTCGCTCAGGACCCTCCACGTGACAGCATCCTCAGCTGACTGCACGCTGCACGGGGCCTCCTGTCACACTGTCTTTTGATCCTGTTTACTGCACTTGTGTGAGAACTGCTTCTAACGTTACCATTAGGTGAGAACCGCTAATGTTAGATCCTCTTATTATGTGTAACCAATGGCTCCATTAATTGATTTCTATTCAGTGCAAAGAAGAACCAAATTGTCTCATATTTTTCTTTAGTGTTAAGCTTTTTTCTTAGCGAAGGAGAGACCATCGCATGGAAGCGTAGCAATATTTTGCCATGGAGCAAGTATGGACAATGTTTTATTGTTAAAAGGCTGCATTTTAAAAAATACTTTTACGTTAGTATATCGAGTATCCTCTGCAGATACAAATATAAGTATCTTTAAACTCACAAAGTAAGTCTAAACTATATGCAGACTCAGCATTTGCCTATGACAAATAATCTGGATTTAAATAACTTACATAAACAAATTTAATAATATTTTAGTTTGCTGGTCATATAGCATCCCAGCCTATTTGTTGCGGTCAGTAGTCACATTTCCTACTGCCTTACGTGATATATCAACCCGCCCTTAGACCAATCTGCCCATTTAAATGATAATGTTGTGACTAGGCTATTTTCAGACACCAATTTTCCCATTAATAAAAACCCAGTGAATCCGCCATGGCCAGTTAGGGATCCAATGAAGTAATTATCTATAATCTTTAGAAATTCTGTAAGTTATTAAATACTAAAGAGTCTGTTCAGGAATATAGTTTATTTCCTTAGAGTAGGTCATCGCAGCAATTTCTAAGCATTGGGCTTTCACAGAACAGTAGCAGGAATTTTGTGAAATATAACTCAAGAGAAATAGTCAACTCAATATCCAAGTACCAAATAGTCAATAAATATTTATGTTATATGAGTCATTTTAGCTTCTTATCTGATATAATCACACTAAAAACAGAAGGGAAAAATTCTGTTTTCTATTGATATTTCCCTTGGATTTACAATTTATCATTTTTAAAAAAATTTTGTTTCCTATTTTTCTATTAATGGTTTACCTTCTGATTCCACACATCTGTAATGGGTTTTTTTCCATCTGTATGACATCTTCTGGGTTGCTTGTGGGGTACAGCAAGAACTGGAACTATTTCATGTGTTCAAAAAATGAAATTATATGCCGGGCATGGTGGCTCACGACTGTAATCTCAGCACTCGGGAGGCAGAGGCAGGAGGATTGCTGAGTTTGAGGCTTGCCTGGGCTACATAGTGAGCTCAGAGCTAGCCTGAACTACAAAGCAAGACCCTGTCTCAAAAAAAAAATGAAATTATAAGTGTTATTTTCCCATCTACACATGTAGCATGATATCAGTTTGAAAGAAAAGCAGTTATATTTTTCTGGCAGAGAAACTGGTACCTAGTATATACGCATGAAAGGTCAATCCCTTTCCAACAATGTATGTTAAAGATATAAATAATATCAAAACAACAACATATGTTTATGATGTGGAATTACTCATAACCAATAGGATTAAAATTTAAACATGATTACATCAACTATCCAGGCTGACACTAAAAGAGATAGTTCTCTTATTTGGTATGTCAAAGATTAGGTACTTATCTCAATTCTTTTTGTTACTTCCATATTCTGTAATAGTTGCTGACTAGTGATATAGTATTTTCTTTGAGAGTAAAATAAAGCTGGTAATGTGCGTTTGTTTATAGTTTGAGAGATAAGGGGAAATAAACATTTCTACTTTTTTTTTTTTTGAGACAGGGTCTCGCTTTGTAGTTCAGGCTGGCTCTGAGCTCACTACGCAGCCCAGGCAAGCCTCAAACTCAGCAATCCTCTTGTCTCTGCCTCCCAAGTGCTGGGATTACAGGCATGAGCCACCACACCCGGCAATTTCTACTTTTTTTTTTACAATGTTTACTCTGAAAAACTGACAAGATTATGCCTTGAATGATTAAAATGCTTATGTGGTCAGATAATTTTATAAAAACAATATATTACACTTCAAAATATTTCAAGCATCATTTTTAAAAGTACTATAATAAGGAAGAATTGACACCTGGGATCTTTCCTGGGAAGAACTCTGATGTAAGGGAGAGTTGAGGACTGGAAGAAACACAGGCTCTGTAAGGACTGCTGAGTGACAGGCTGGACAGGTCTTGCCCAGGCCTGCCCTGCGCATGGCCCTCTCCATGCCCACAATGCTCTCAGCAAGGAGGGGGCAGCACAGTGCTTAGTTTTTTCGCTCATAGAAAAGTGTCCGCTTGGTCCTACGGATGTCTGGACAAGCAGCGCTTGATCTCCGTCCTGGACAGCCTTAAAACACACTGTGGACAGGAAAATACAGTTAGCCAGAGCATGTCACGTGAAGTATGCAAGAGGCTCATAACTAAGAGGGGTAAGAAGGAAGAAGAAAGCTCTAACTCGGGAATTGAGACAGTTTTTACTTCCAAACAGCGGTGTCTGAAAGAGCTTTGCAAAAACAAAACAACAATAACAAAACAAACGAAAACCAAACCAAACCAAAGCAAAAACACAGGATTTAGGGATGTACAGTCTGTTCAAACATGACCACACGTCAGGAAGAGGATGGCGAGCTACAGCCCCTCAGTGGGGAATGAGAGGTGCGGGTTAGAAGTGGGGTGAGGCGCACTGCGCGGGCGGAACTGGGCCTCCAGCCAGGGCGCAGGGCCCACAGGAAGTCAGGTCTTCTGAAGAGGGTGGGAAACCTTCGCGGATGTTCCAGAGTGGGACGCCGTGGGACAGTTTATGTTTGAGAAGGAAACGGCTGTGAATTAAAATAATTTTTAAAAAGCTACAGGGATGTGGGTAAAAATGAGAATTGACCTGTGTCACATATTGGTACAAATTCCCCCAATGTTTTGTGTGATTGTGAGTTGTGTACATAATGTACCAAAAAAAGTTTACTGAATAATAAAAAAAAAGCTACATAATTTTAGAGAAATGGTACTTTGAAATAAAATGTGTCAAATGGGGAGGAAATGATTTTGTAATGAGCGGCCCTTGTGGAATGAATGATGTCTGTCTGGCAAGAAATAATAAGCGAGCTTCTATTTTAATTAATGAACTGTAAAACTGCTATTAGCAGTAGCAGTTTTATGGTATTATATTTAAATGACAAAATTCCGTAGGTGCATTTGGCAGAAGCAACCTTCCGAGGAGTTGCGTACATTTAGAATAATCATAAAATATTTAGTCTAAAAATGAATATGAGAAGATGAAAATTATAATCCTCCAAAAAGATGGCATTATACAGAATATAGCAAAGTAGAATGAAGAGTAATTATTAGTGAAAAGCAAAAGGGTAGTGAACTTTCACCTTGCCCTGTTGTTTTGTAGCACTTTTCATACATGTAGCTCTCTAGACCACTTTCCAGACAGTGGAGCACATAAATGAATTCATGATTTGTAATTTAAAGCTACAGTTGTGCGAAATTGCAGTTTAAGCTTATATGGATCCATATCCATTGAGTTGGAATTAAGATTTACAAATAGGTATTAGGTCTGATATGACAGTCATTGAATAAAAATACAATTTGTGGTACTGCAGTGCAGCAAAGATATGAAAAATTAAAATATGTCTGAAATATTACTCAGTAAGCTGATTAGAATCTTAGGCAATGCATATAGCATATTTCAGTAATCCATGGGGGTGTTTAAACTGATTAAATTCTTAATTTGAAAATAGGAGAAACTTATTCTAGAAGTAACTACTTCAGAAAAACATATGGCCTACAAATCGTATTCATAGTCAAGAAACTAATAAAACAAATCAGCCTGTTAAATTGTTTTAAGTTTTATTTTGTATGAAAGTTATTTTGTGTTAAAGCAACATAGTTTTCCATAGTTCTATAGATGTTCAAGCAAAACAAGCTTCTGAAATTATTTTAACATTCTATACAAAATGAAATCAAAAAGCAAATTTAAAGAAAATATCACATATTATTGGGCCTAGTAACTTCAGAATCACATTATCTTATCATATAAAAGTCAATTAGAAACTGAACCAAACCCATATACAGTATGGTAATTAAAAACTGTTTCTTACTCTGGTTGCTATTATGTTAGACATACATAGCCATCATCACCAAGTGTCTCATCTACCAGGCCAATTGGATTTAGCTCAGTGGTTCCAGCATCTGCCTTTCAAATCCAAGGTCCTGAGTTTGATCCTGGTAACCATATACCAAAATACTGGGTGTGGTGGCTAGGGCCAACCAGCAATCAGTACCACCCAGAACAATGCCAGGCATGGTGGCTCACACCTGTAATCCCAGCACTCAGGAGGCAGAGGCAGAGGCAGGAGGATTGCTGAGTCTGAGTCTTGCCTGGACTACATAGTGAGCTCAAGGCCAGCCTGAACTACAAAGTGAGACCCTGTCTCAAAAAAAAAAAAAAAAAAAGTCAACAACAGAAACAAAAACACCCTGTAACATCTTAACATATGATTGTGATTAAGAACCAATATGTTCCCACAAAAGATTAGTCAAAATTGAGTTATATGATTTTCTAGTTTTTAAATAATTCCAATTCTGGCAAATCTCTCCATATCAAGAGAGTCTGAGTTCCAAAAAGGCCAGGGATTTAGCTCAAGTGGTTCCTCACCTACCTTGGAACCACAGGGGCCTGAGTTTGCTCCCCGGTTCTGCAACAAAAAACAAAACACATCGCCATCTGAGTTCTCAAACATCCATTTATTGTAACAACATCCACACTTTTATTATTTTATCCCTTGAATTCATGTATGTTAAATAGGCCATTTAAATTAGCTTTTGTCTTCATCAATAATGGCCAATATGTACTTGATTTGCTATGAAGCTGATATTAGTTAAACACTAACTTAGGTGTTTTCTACACAATCGGTTTTAATTTTCTCCTCAGTTATAGAAGGTATATATTACTATTGCCTTCATTTCACAGGTAAGAAAAATGAACAGAGCAAAACTTAAAATGAGTTTCAAATTACATGGCTAGAGTGTGCTGACCGTGGGGTTTGACCAAAGCATTTATATTCCTCCGTCACTGTTTTCTATTCACCTCTGCACTCAGCAGACACTTGAATCACCCAAACTACAGCGACTGATCATTTTAATATTTATGAAAACTGTGACCCTGTCTCAACATTTTTGACATGGTATGTATGCACTACCATTTCTTTTGCATATACATAACACTAATCTTCACCAGCCACTGGGTAATCCAGATGAGTTTGGCTTCAATACTGATCCTGCCAATACCCACTGTTTGTAAAATTGAGCTCATATCTCATGACCTTTAAGAGTAGTTGGAGATTATGCCTGTATTATTTCCCATATTTGGGTTATCATCGAAAATCCACCCTTTTTTCCCCTGCGCACATAATGAATCTCTTTCTAAATTTTTTATATGTATATCAAGAAATACATCCACTCGTATGTTTGTTCTTTTCATTAGATATTCTTTTGCCACATTTGACTCTCTCAACCATAGCTTTGTAAATATCTTTGTTTTCTGCTTACTCTCCCTTTTTTCCCTTACTATGTAATCTTCAGCAAATTTAAGATGAAGAACTCACTGAATTTTTCTTGCACTTCTACAGCTGTTTCACTAACAGATATAATAAAGCAGAGTCCACTAGCTCTGTTCATAAGAGAAAGGAAACACGGGAAAGGAAATCTATGTGCCTTTCTACAAAGTTTACATTTGCTAACTATCCTAACATATGAAAGTATCCAATCTAGCACAGATGTTTTGGGAAACTATCAGCCTAATTAATGCACTGGATAACCTGAGCAGAAAACGTGGCGATGAACCTTGAGAATTTCCTCACCTGATTTTTCATTCTCTGTTGCGCCCCTTCGCATGCTCGCCACCCTGACCACCTCTGTCCTACACACCTCTGTGAAATCCGCCACTGTAGGGATTCAAGCGTCAGTCCTCGCCAGCTGCTCTTTTTTTCCTACAGTGTTTGCCTTGAGGACATTTTATCCAATCTAGTGATATTAAATTTGCTTATACTTTTTACACTATCAACCAAAAAAAAAACTTTATATCTTTAGTTTCAACCTGTGTGTTTGTGTTCCAAACTGTTGTGATCCAATATCTCTATCAGGAGCCCATTAGATGTAACATTAAAATTAGATAAAGGTGCTGGGTGTGGTGGCTCACATCTGTCTTCCCAGCATTTGGGAGGCAGAGGCAGGAGGAATGCTGAGTTTGAGGTTTGCATAGGCTCCATGGTGAGCTCAGGTTGGGCTGAACTACAAAGCTAGATCCTGTCTCAAAAAAAAGAAAAAAAAGTTCTTTTAAGTTAAATTAAGGACTTTGGACTTAAGTATTTAAAACAGAAGTGTCTGATGGTAATATTTACATTAGAGAACCAAATGTTGCTGGTAGTGAGAACTCCAGGGTGTGGGTCAGAGCAGCAATAATACAGATCAAGGGCAAGACAAAATTAATAAGAGTTAACTACTGTTGAGAAGCAGGAGGCAAAGGGAAAAGGAAGAGGAACATGGTGCTGATTATGTCCTGCATGTTTTCCACAGAGAAAACTGGCTGCATTCCCAGTGCTAAAGAACATTCAGGAAAACATGGAGGAAAAACAGCCAGCTTTTACACATCTTTCAAAATACTAAACTGAAGTTGCTTGACTGTTTTTTTTTTTTTTGTCAGAATTTTTTCTAAAGAGTTGGATCTATGGATTCAAAACCAAGAAAGACAACAGTGGTTTAGATTTAGTTTTGGAAATTATGTCTAGAAAAATAATTTAGATCATGAAAGAGTTGACAGAGAACAGAATTAAATTTAGATATCACTGACCTGACACTTTTTTCAACATAATCTGCAAATAAGCTTAAGAACTAGAAAATTAAAAGTCTTTCAGATCGAAGCAAAAGAAGGCCTGTTTCTAGGGCCTATGTTCATAATCCCAATTGTTTGCCATGAATTTTTCCTATAGCACTTTGTTCACATGATGCTTTGTTAAATAAAAATCAATTTAAAGGGTTATGGAGAGAATATGCTTGTGCTGTAATTCAAGAAAGAAAATTAGAGATCATCAAATTAACATTTAGTTTTAGAACTTATCCACAACTATCTCAGATTTTAGATTAGGAGAGAAAAGGATCAGATATTTGTGCCAATAGGTGAATCATTATGGAATAAATTATAAGGAAAGTAAATAATAAATTATAAGAAAATAATTACAAGGAGATAAAAGCAAATTAACTAGATAGGGAAATAATAATTTGTACAGGTATGTGTTGATCCAACTTTCCTGCACATGGCAATGTAGAAGAGGCTAGGCTTACTGGTGACCAGGTAAGAGAAAGCAACTAAACAAAAGAGAAGATACACAGTGGATTCAATTCTGATTAATATCTTGGTGATACCAGCCCCCTGCAGATCTAACTCTAACACGTCCCAGAATCTCCATGAAATAGAAGCATATTTATATTTAAAATCTGAAATATGGGAAGCTGCAAAAGACATGGATGTTGAAATTGCTAACATTTCACAAAAGGCGAAAAAAGTTCCCTGTCCGTAATGGAAACTGAACCAAACCCGCGGAGAAGCAGATGTTTCCCTTTAGCAAACTTTCAAAGCAGCAGGAATTTGCGTTCAGGCAGGAGACTGCCAGAGCTGCCAGAGCCATTTCTAAGTGGCTATGAGCATCCAGCAAATGTCCTTGAAGACCTACGCTCTGGTTCAAATGCAAGTGGAGGTTTCAGGAGACTGTGCTTTCAGCTGCCTGCCAGCGAGTTTGAAAAGTATGACAGCTAATGTGGCTGCCCAGAGAGTCCCTTGGCTGGAAGACCTGATTCTGAAAGAACTCCACACAGGAATTCCATTTGGCAAGGGCTTGCTTTTTGGCTAGAGGATGGAAAGTCTTGTTGAATAAGCATTGAAGAATAAATTATGTCTGCCTCAGGATAAAACTAGGACCGAGAGTGAATCCATCCAGGCAGCAGCTTACACAGAGGTAGAAAGTTTTCAGACTGGCAAGAGACACTAGAACTTGCAATCAGTACATTTGACCTGATTGCAGGAATGAAACTGAGAAGTTCTTCAAAGAGTCCAGAAAAAAATAAAGCGAATTGGCCTAGCGACTCAATCACTGCTCTGGATGAGGAAACCAAATAATTAAGATCATATGGGAGCCAGAAATGGGAAAATGTACACTTAGTTCAAGCAAAGCATTTATCTAAAATATTAAAAGTGTTTTGAATTATATAAAATGGACTTAGAATGCAGAAACCTGGCACCACCCTGAGCATGAGTTCATAAAATGTCGACTAAAATCTGTACTGCTGGGACGCCTGTCACCTGCTTCCTCCAATCCCATGGGACAACTGAATGTCTTTGGATTATTAATAGCACATCTGATAGATAACACAGACAATGAACTTTTCAGGGTTGTTATGAAAACTCCTGGCACCTAGCAGTGTCCACAAAGCCTCCCTGGCATAAGAAATGTCATGAGTCTTATGCTACATCATGTCATAGGCAGCTTCTGAAATATGAAAAGCATCGCAGGATTTTAGCACTGATGGATAATAAAGGTTCAGCTGACTAGTTTTCCACTGTTATACTGTGCATTTGTGATCACTAGAGTCTTATGGGAAAGCAATGTTTTCCCAAGGGCATCAGGTGAAATACAGAATGTTCAGTGTGATTTGAATTTTAGAGACTCTGTGTGTGTGTGTGTGTGTGTATGTGTGTAGGCTAAATATTCAAATTAACTGGATATCCAATATTTTATTTGCCAAACTGGGCAGCAAAATTTAGGGATGGTTTTATGAGTGAGAGAGATCTCATGTTAAGTTTCTGTTGCTATTAAATATATAGATTCACTTGAATAGAGTCCAGTACCAGTGCACTCAGCAACAAATTTTGCTCTCCATAAAATATTGAGAATGAAGTTCATATATAATCCCTTACCTGGAAAGTGAGCTTATTTATTTTTGAAAAACTATGTTTTATGGTTTCCAGTAAAAGTATTGAAGATGGGGCCAAAGGAGGCATGTAATAAGAAAATGGAATTGGAGAAGCACAAGAGGGAGGAAGTAACTACATTTTAGTGATTAAATTTATGAGTTTGTATATCTGTTCTGCCAATTAACTACTCATGTAACCTTGGCTAATTATGAGTTAAGTAAAATAAGACGTAGCAATTACCAAGGATGGTGTTAGAGTCAAAGTCTGTTGAAAAAAAAAAACACTGTATCTTGTCAATGACTTTACAGTGATTGATTCTAGAAGCTTGAGACTTAAATCTAAATCTCACTCTACGAGGAAGGCTCAAAATACTAATGCTTTTAACTCATGTCAGGAAGGAGACATTTGACTGTAATGCAATGAAAGAATCAAGGAACAAAATGTAATTATAATTTAAAAATTAAATAGACTGCTGCTGTTCTGCTGTTTTAGAAAATGCTTAATCAAGAGGCGATTTTCCTGAGTTACTTGAGGATATTTGAGTTCCATGGATAATCGCCTAATGTAAACTCTGAGGACACATATTTACAGTCAGCAGTTTTGAGAAATACCACCACAGAGTATTAAAGTCGTACTTGAGAAATCTACTATCTTCATGTTTAGTGCAGTAAATGCAGAAGATTACTTGTCTTGGAAGATTAAGTCTATGAGGTTATTGATTAGAATATACAACAATAACAGTATGAGACAGTATTTCCTGATGTGATGATTATGAGTTGCTGCAAAAAATGTATTTTAAGCATTTTAAGTGTGTTTCAGTGGGTTCAAAAAATACTTTGACAGTAAATGTTTTTAATGTGCACATTGCTATTACTAGATTGTAAATACTTTGAAATAAGGGTCTCTTGATATTTTATGAATTCATTAGCAGAGTCTTTAGAAATGTACAGTGGAGACATAACAACAATAAATTGAAAAAAATGTTACCTAACAAATGAAATGATGAAGAAAAATTAAAGTCAGTTTTTAAATAAAAATACAGATTTCTTATTAATTTTGTCCACTAGCTATAGTAAGATTGCTGAGATATTCCTACTTCTACTTATCTTGAATGTTGTTAGGCATAGTGTGACTCCTAAATATTCTAAAGGAATTGACAGTCACTTGTGCTAATGCTCTCTTGCCAAAAACAGCATAAACAGAGGAAACTAAGTATATTGAGGAAACTAAGTATATTGAATATATTTTTTAAAGGGATTCTTTTTTTTTTTTTTTTGAGACAGGGTCTCGCTTTGTAGTTCAGGCTAGCTCTGAGCTCATTATGTAGCCCAGGCAAGCCTCGAACTCAGCAACCCTCCTGCCTCTGCCTCCAGAGTGCTGGGATAACAGGTGTGAGCCATCACGCTCAGCTAAAAGGGATTTTTTAAAAAAAATTAGCACCATCAATTTATATTTGAATGTCATAATGTGTGACTAGAGTAGGCCCTTGACTTACGAACTTGATTGGTTGATCTAGTCACAACCATTGGCTGGTTGTAAGTCAATACCTGGATATTCACTACAGATAATGACAGGTAGAGGATGAATCTACTGATAACCTAATTTACTTAAGTGGTTTGTGTGTAAGGCCTGTCATAACTGAGGGCTAACTCTATTAATTTAGAGTCATTTCATAACAGCTACAAGGTTCAGTTAAAGGAATAAAGAGCTTTGTGTTAATTTTTTAGTACTCTAAACAAATAATGAAGACTTTGAAATTATGAGGAAAGACTTCTTCTGGTTCAGAGTTTCAGAGATTTTAGTTCAGAGTTGCTTTAGGGCCTGGGCTGAAGCAGAATATCATAATAGGAAACGTGTGGAAAACCTGCTCACCTCATGGCAGCCATCAAGCTGAAAGGAAGAGAGAAGAGGGGACCTGGGTCCCAACAGCCCTTTCCGGGGAATGGCCTTGAGTGACTGATTTCCTTCCACCAGGGATGTCCTGTCTCCAAAAGGTCTCAGGTCCTTTCCATTGTGCGACCACACCATCAGCACATAAGTGTTTGGGAGACACTGAAGATACAAGTCATAACAAGCACACATTTCTCACACAGCTGAAACATTTTTTTTTAATGCAGGGTTTTGTGTCATGCAAGGTATCTTGGGTAAAAAGGGAGTGATATGCCATACACATAGAATGGAGTCTATTCCAGACTGGGAAATTGACTATAGAATGGGTAGTAAGTGCAGAGGAAAGCAATGGGAGAGGTCAAAGTGTACTTTATATGTGCACAAAACACCAGAGTGAAACCCATCAGTGACAGAACTAATATACAGTAATTTAAAAACTTGTGAAGTGCAACAAATCTCATCTTTGTGAGTCCTACTGTTTATGACTGGAAATGGATGTTTAATATATATCAGTACACCATACCATTGCCTGAAATTAAATCTTACACTATTCTTTATCTTCTCTGAGGTCTTAAATAAATTATTAAACGTCTCTCTTAACTGAAGTTAAAATTAATTATAATAAGAGCATCCTCACTTGGTAGCTGTAATGATTAAATAAGGTAATAAAACCTGCTCTAGACAAACAACTAGTGCCAGCTCGTATGGCAATTTTTTTTCAAGTTAGAAAGCTCGTATGTTCTCAAGATATCACTGTTGGTCATATTTTTATAACAGACTTATTCTAACTAAAATAAAATCTATTTCCATTGACTAGATAATTATCATGATACATGCATAGCATTCTAGGAAAAATTAAGTAAACATTGTATGATCAAACCACCTATAATTTACAGAGCAATTTCTTTTTAAAATTCAATATATACAGCTTCTACTTAAATACTGAATCACTTGCTTTGGGTAAAAGTTCACTTTTAAATTTATTTTGTTTTTTGGCCTAAAAATGAAAGAACACAGCACAAGGGAATAAATATGTGTATATGTGTGTGGTTTTTATTTTTGGTTCAGCATTGTCAAGGTAAACAGTTACTAAAATCCTGCACTTATGTCCTAAACTTCCTAATAACATGCAGTAGTGGCTATTTCTGGGGACTTGGGGGAGAATAAGGAGATATTACTGATGGGCTTCCAAGTCTCCATTATGCAAGAAGAATAACTGAGATCTAAGGTACAGTGGCATGAGTCATAGTTAACTTCTGTGATGTACTTGACATTTCAAGAGATGTCAATCTTTGTTTCTCACTATGGAGAAGGAAGCAAGGAAGAAAAGAAAAAATAATGTTAACAAATTTCTTAATTATTGAATATTTTACAATGCATAAATTAACAAATGAAATCATCAAATTTTACACCTTAAGCTTATACAAATTTTAGCTGATTTTTTGTTAGTAAAATAAAAGCAACAATGGCTAAAAAGACAGAGAACTCTCAATTTCTTCTTAATGAGAATGAATAGGACAACTGACATTTTTTAAACTTTGAAAATATAGCAAAAGAGTCTTGTCCTGAAGAAGGAAACTATCTGCAAGTAGAAAGAAAAATTATCAAGAAAAACAAATATGTAGTCACCATAATGAATTTAGAGA
Organism: Thryonomys swinderianus; assembly: GCA_004025085.1. Classification (NCBI taxonomy): domain Eukaryota; kingdom Metazoa; phylum Chordata; class Mammalia; order Rodentia; family Thryonomyidae; genus Thryonomys; species Thryonomys swinderianus. The sequence goes on along the minus strand of PVIC010020124.1, from coordinate 9,029 downwards.
GAAAGGAAGAGAGTCTAATAACTAATTTCCTCTTCTTTCATAGCAGAGGGAAAATAAATATGATCTAATAGTTTAAAAGATAAGTATAAATATTATTTTTCATAGTTTTTGCTGTCACATGTATCATGTAGTAATCTCCCCTCTTTAACAAGTTTTGTCTAATTATTTCTTTAGGTTTAAAGTATTTCATTTATATTTACATCCCAAGTATGAAATTAATATATTTTATTTAAAGCTGTTGCATTTAAAAATTTTACTTCCTGCTTATCTCTCTACATATTTATATTGCTATCTAAAATGATGGTTCCCAAATGTTAACAACCCTTGCTCTGCTGGATGAGATTGATGGTGATGTTTTATTTGTTCCTTTTATTCAACAAAATTCGAAAAGCTTATAAAAAGCTGTGAAAACATGAAACTGCAAAAAAGTGTGAAGTAAATTTTAAAAATATTGATGTCTATAAAAATAAATGTATCTTGTGTCATCTGTCTGTCTGTCTATCACTTTTATCAGAAGTTTACAAATAATGTCATTATGGTTGGCATCTAAATAAAAGGAAATACATGAGGGTGAGGCCTTGGATCTGAATTATATTTTCATGCTTTCAGAAGTGATGAGGGATTCTGATCACAAAATTCAGACCACAGGTTACTCTCAGACAGCAGCGAGTGGGCCACAGTAATTTAGTAATGCTTCCAATGACCTGAATGGTAGCTTTATTATAGTGTGTTTTATAGCATCTATATATGTATAGGAAATAGTCCTTGATACATGCAGAATGTTATATTACAATAATGAGGAAGACATAAAGAATAAATAGGAATCTGAATTTTTAAAGACAGGAGAGTTAAAGGACTGCCATAGCCTACAGTTAACTTGAATACTTGCTGCACATATGATTGGTGAGCTTTGTCACTTGATTTGTGTTAGGCAAAGGAATGTATCTTTTGTTTATTGGGAATGCATCTTAAGCATGAAAAATATAATAATAATTATGAGTAAAAAATCCTACAATTCACATCTTTCCTACCAAAAGTAGAAAATTTTAAATATGCTTTCCGTTAAGTAAAAAAAGTGGCTCATTTGAAATAAGTGTATTCAAGTTAGAAAATGTATACTATTTCCTTGAGATGTGTCCTTGGGAATTAAGTAGCTATAAACTTGCACATACAGGGTGAATTTTTAGAGAGAAAATGACTAGCACCTGGGTTGCAGTAATATTCAAAATATTGTCCTTTGTGAGTTTCCAGCTGGTGATATATCTGTTCATAGAGAATCTATGCTCAAAAATTAAAGTGTTTTTTTTTTCTTTTCCAGACCACCTAACCCCCGTATCTCATTTCTAACCCTCATTATATGCGTCTTCAATGATATGAGAATTTATTTTACTCCAACATGTACACTAAGCCCCAATGACCTAAAGCTTTAATTTTCAGCATATGCCGAGCCTCACACCACATACCTGAAGGCAATCCAAACATTCTCTTTTATATGCTGAGTGACATTACACTGATACATATAACAACTAATGTAGCAGATATGAATTTCCTTGAATTTTTTTTTATGATCTGAGTGCTAAATGTCCCCTGGAAATTACTGTTATCAAAGTTTGAAAGCCAAGAGTATCCACTACTCTTTATAAATTGCATACACAAATAATTAGTATTTTTTAAAATCCAGGATATATTTTCAGGAGGATAAATTAATTTCTAGGGTCGAGAACAGATGAAGACAATCAAGAGTCCGAGGCTATAAATACATTTCTGGCTATAGAATTCCCAGTGTCGATCATTTCACTTTCAAATTTTCTTCCCCATGTTCCTAATATTAGGGCATTTTCCTTTTATTTTCACTCTTCTAAAACAGAAAAGAAGAACAATCAGATACTGTCTTAACCCATATTTGCTCAACTATTTTATCACTGTCTCTACTGCCAATGCCTTAAAATAAGTTCCAAAACCTTGATTTAACAAGCATATTGAGAATTTCTCTTCTTCTAATCATTAGAAAGAGAATTAGTATAATAAATTCAAAAGACTTAATTTTTTCAATGCGTTGAAGAAACAAGCAACAGAAATCTCCTCTCTGCTACTGGGGCCTCGATTAGCACAGAATTTGAAGGGCCAGAGTATAGTGAAGAGAAAGAGCCCAGCTGAAGAGCCCATGCCAGGGGCGACTCTCAAATCTTTGCATCAGTAATGGCTTCCCAATGGCTTAACAACACAAGGATAAGGAAAGACTCAACCATCCTCCAAACTGTCACCAGCCAAAGTAATTCCGTAGGTGCCCCTGAAATATAAGCAGAAGGAAGAGTTCACAGAGCCTCCACTACAGAGTGATTTAAAGAAGCAAAACCAAACCAACAAAAAAAAAAAAAAACTTGCACCCATCCTCAGGGCAGGCACAAGTTTTATCTTATTACCAATTCAATGAACAATGTGGGGGTTTTTCTCCACTAGTGTTCTAACCATTTTCCTTCTCCCAGTAGTTTAAATCTGCAGGATTTTCTGTGTTTTTTTTTTCTGCTTTTGCCTGGTCTTTCTAGTTATCACTCAGAAGATGTCATTTTATATTTTGGAAGAAGAAACTATCATGTACAGAATATATCAGCTTAAGTGACATACCTTCAAAGTACACACTATTAAATTTATGGGAATTAGTTTAATCACTTGATATATAATTTGTCCAGCAATTACACATTTAATGCAGCTCTATTTTTCCATCAGTCATTAAATAATAATTGGAAGGAATATATTGTAAAGCAACATTTTTAGACTTTTGGCAAGGAAAAATCATCTATCTATCATTCGTTGAAACAAACAACAAAAAAGAAAACATACTAAAAACTTATTAGCATTATTTTGTGTCTCTAAAAGAAGAAATTTTTGCCCCAAAGCGATTCCTGTCCATTAGAGGTATTTGCCAGATGACATAAGATCTTCCACGCTGGCAGAACTGGCAGCGATTTGGAAACCTTCTCCACCACCTGCAGCTGCACCTGCTGTGAGATTTTACTCGTGGATTCCTTGGTGAGAACAAAATCTATTGCTTAGATTAGTAAAATGAGTCTAATCCTAGAAGCAATTTTCTAACATACTTAAGGAGTTTCCCTGGGTAGGAATGGACTATACAGATATGTTTTCTCTTGTAAATTTATATGAACTAATGGATGCATAAACAATAAATAAACTGTGTATTGGGATATAATTTTCCTCATTAACTAACATTATTATATGAAAATTGCCTAGGTGAGAATTCGCTATGGAGTTAGTCCTTGGATAAGTAGCATGTTAAAAAAAAAAAAAGTAATTATCCCTGAATTTCTTTTTCTATGTAGTGATTTCATTTGCTATTTACAGAAACTTTTAAAGATATTTTTGTCTTGTGTTTCCAAATGCTTTAATTTTGCTAAAATAGATAGTCTTTGACTTCTCAAAGGAGGCTTAAAAATGGGAACTTTGTAACATTTCCTGAAAGTTACAAGTTCACATAAACCCCAAGCAGCTCCTGTCTCAACTAGGACCACCCTCCCCATCTCCATCAGTGTTTGCTAGGGAGATGGGTTTAGCGCAAGATACACAACTACACAGGCTCACACTGGCCACCTGCAGAGCCAAGTCGGTAAGGGACAGTGCAGAGAGCGGCCTACACACTGGAGACCGGAAGGATCCAGTTGAAGACCTGGAGCTCACCCCTCTGCCCATGCGAGTCCATATTCAGAGGCCAGACGATCTGTGATGCAAGGCCGAAGACTTTGTGCTGGGGGGCTGGATAATCTCCAAGGGGTGGGTGAAAACTAGAACCTCTCCCAAGAAATAGAAGCAAGAATTCCTTCTTCTCTCCCCTTTTATTCCACTCAGGTTATACGCCTGTTCCTTGGTGCCACTCATTCCCATGGGGTCCTTTTATTTTCCTCCTCTGTCTCTCTGTCTCTGTCTCTCTCTCTTTCTCTCTCTGTCTCTCTGTCTCTCTCTCTCTCTCTGTGGCTTTTTAAAAACAGGGTTTCACTATGTAGTTGAGCGCAGCTTTGAAAATTTTGAACTCACAATGTATCCCAGGCTGGCCTCAGACTCAAAGAGATCCTCTTGCATCATTCTCCTGAGTGCTACAGTGACAGACCTCCATTACCACACCCAAGTGACACGCACGTTATCTGTTACCTTCTGTCTTCAGTAAATCCTTTGGACTACACATAGAACTATGATGATCCCTTTTGTTTTGGGCATTTCTTACTCAAATTGACGTCATTGGACCAGGTATGGTGACACACACCTGTCATCCCAGCACTTGGGAGGCAGAAGAAGAAGAAGGTCCGTTGCCAAGTGAATTCGGGGTCACTGTGAGCCACAAAGGGAGACCCTGTCTCAAAACAAACAACATCAGATTGACATCATCAGTTAAATATCACTCCAGTTTTTTTTTTTTTTTTTTTTTTTTTTTGAGACAGGGTCTCGCTTTGTAGTTAAGGCTGGCCCTGAGCTCACTATGGAGCCCAGGTAAGCCTCAGACTCAGCAATCCTCCTGTCTCTGCCTCCCGAGTGCTGGGATTACAGGCTTGAGCCACCACGTCCAGCTTCACTCCAGTTTTTAATGGTCCCAGTTCATATGGCTTCAAACACCCTGATCTCTGTAAAATCTTCAGGAATACTGACCTTACCTTAGAGCTTTCAAATGCCCTTCCCTAGATCTCAAGCGTTCATCTTGCAGGTATCTGCATAGCTGAAGCCCTTCACTTCACTCAGGTGCTTCCTTTAGTGTTCCCAGAGTAGAGCACACTCCAAACAACTTATCAAGCACAGCGGTGTCTGGAACACGCAGTCACACTCCATTCCCATAATCCTGGCCCCTGGTTCTTTCATTACACACCATCAAAAAACTATGCTATAAATTTGTTGCATATGTATTATCTACCTCCTCTCAAATGATAAAAGTTCTCCAAGAGCAAGAGTCTCGGATAGTTGACTTGAACAGTAAAGCATTTTGTACCTAGTGGGTAGTCCACAAATAACAAACTGATAACTTTAGTTAATAATTACTAGAAATTTGAATCTTGTGTAGCATTTCAGAGTGAGATGTTTTTAAGAATGAAAATTAAAGTTGACCTTTCTTTCATCGTGTATTGGTATTTCATGACTTATCTAGAGTAGTAAGCCAAATTTTTACTTAGGAAGATTCTGACAGTTTGAAATTATGGTACAATGAGAAGATATATTTCAGAGAAGATTTAGAGTAGCTTTCTTCTTCATGATTATTTATACCTAGCATAAGGCAGGAACTTGCTGCCAGAAATAGAGCTCTAAAAGCATCAAATGAACCCCCCGAATGAAAATTTTAAAGTGAGATGTGGACAGTCACAGAAGCATTTAAACTCAGCTAAATATGTTGTATAATATAACTAAAGAATGTTTTCAAATTAAAATGCTAATGTTCCTCTCATTGTCAATGACAGAGTCCGATTTTACTCAATATGTCAGAAAACTATATTCACTGAGCAGTAAATTGAGTTTGTATTAATGAAACTTTCTTTTGCTTCTAAAAATATATATTAGACTATCTGAAGAATTAAATCACTGTTACTTATACAGACCACAGTGGCTTTTAAAATGATGATGTTATTTTGATGAAATCTTCCAATCATTGCTTTGAAATGAAATTTCCATCTTCTGTAATCTTAAATAAACACATGGCAGACTTCTTCAATTACTACATTCATCAGAAGAGTTGACTGACTCCCACAATTAGGCTAACTTACATCATTTTTAGTGGTTATTTTATGGTTTTGTGACAATACAGTACATATATACTATTTCATTAATAGATTTGCCATATTTCCCCCAAACAACCATTAAGTCAATTGCCATTTATGATAAGTGAATTATCAGAAAGCATGCATGAAATATATTCTAGCACAATGTCTTTGCCCTGCTTAATACACACGTACATCCATGTATAATTTTCTGGTGTGTGTGCATATGGTTGATCAATTGTCCTCATTTCCAAACTTAGAAAGTGTAGATCAAGATGCTTATCTTTGACATCATTATTATGCTTTGAGTCACCCACAGCACAGGCACTTTATTTTATTTAATGTTGCTGCATAGTGGATATGCTTCTTAGTGAAAAGTTTATTAATAATTCAATTACATTATGAAAGATTTTTCAAGTCTCATATGATATTAGCATGAACTCCATTTCTATATATCATAATGTAAATTGCATTCTCTTTTGCAAAAGGAATGTATAGACCAAGATAACCTAATTACCATCTAAAGAGAAAAAAATATTTTTAGTTATGGTCTTAGTTACTTTTCTCATTGCTGAGACCAAATACCCAACACCCAAAGTGAAATGGGAAAACGTTTATTTAGCTCACAGTGGGTAGAAGTTTCAGTCCGTAATCAATGCCTCCAAGCCAAGGTGCATGGCCGACCAGCCCTGCAGAGAAAAAGCAGTTCATGGAGGGCAGAAGAAGTAAAGCAAGCAAGGAATGACCGGATCTCTTTCCAGCTATTGAGGGTAGGTAGCTCTCACATCCTTAATTCGAGTACCCCTGATCCCACCATTGCACCATGAATCAACCTCAGCCTCACACACTCTAGGTCCAGCCACCTCTGAAAAAAGCCACACCTAGTACTGTGTGAAGTTTTGGGGGCATCTTGACATAAACCACAGCAGTAATTCTTAGAGTGAATAATTTGATTCCCCTAAATGCACACTACAGAGACTATAGAGCAAATTCACTGGATGTAAGAGAGTAATAAATACCTTAGTTGTAAGCGTACAAAGACTGAGTTCAGTGGGGTAGCTGTGACTCATTTCTTGATAACAAGGATTCTGGATATTGTTGAATATTAACATAGGTTTAGTGAATCAGTGTTGTTGAGTCACCAACAATATCTGGCATTTTCTAGCTTTGTATGAAAATGAAGAGTACTGAAAATCTTGGCAACTCTTCTTCATCCAGGACAGTAGACTTACAGAGTAGAAATTAGTAGACAAACAAGGTTTCGTGTCCACCCCAAGAAATCATGCATGTGTTTTACTCATGGGTGTCAGATAGGACACCAAGATGCAGCCATGCTAAGAAGCATGGCTAATTTACTTCTTCAGGTTCTTGCATTGGGAGGACAAAGGAAAAGGGGGTGACCTCAGGGTGTACCTGGTAAACCAAAAGAGGAAGCCTAGGAGGTCACTTGTGAGCTAGTCCTGAGGGAAGTGTAAGGATTAGATACTTATTTACCTGAGGAAAGGGTACCCCAGTCAAAGGGATGGATATATCAATCACAGAGACGGGAACTACACAATAGTGCAGATTGGCTGCAAACAAATTCACATAAGCCACAGCAGAACAGGGGGCTGCAGCTACCTACAGGCCAGCAAAGGTGAAATCTGAAGAGAAAAATAACTCATAATTCATTTTACAATTTACAGAAGCTATTGAAAATACTGGTGTGGGATAAAAGTAAATCTGATTTCCATTGTAGATGGTCTTCCTGACAAAAATTGGAGAATGGATCAATTACTGAAAACACAGATTAGAAAAAGAAATACCAATTATCAGCTCTAAAAACAATACAAAGACCAAATAATTTGTGTAAGCCAAATACGAAAACAAAAACTTATGATTTGAACATTCTGTGAGGCTGAGGCAGGATGTATAACTGTGAAGTGTTGGCTTTAGTCTCTAGTAATGAAATACAAATAATAAATATGAAGAAAGTAAGAGTATGGATGCAGAAAAAAGAAATTGAAAAATTTCCCTTGGAATGGAAAGAATTCAATTTTAGTTCATTAAATTTCAAGACAAATTCATCAGCAGAAACATTCAGCCTAATTCTCATGACTGGTAAAAGCCTGAAATCCAGCTGACAAATTTATTCCAAATGTTCTAATTGAGGTAGATATGGATTGACTTAAAATGAAACTGGACAGATTTAAGTAAATATGATCCCATTAATCTCAATTGTTTCTTCAACATTATTTCTTAATTTTTATTTATTTTTATCTGGTACCTTGCACTTGTGAGTCAGGTACTAAAACCACTGGGCTAAACTCTCAGTCCTTTTTCAAAATTTTAAAATAATTCCTATGGGTTTCTTGGTTACAATGGTTTTCCCAGAACTCAGTCCTTGTCTATTTTTATTGAACGGTTCAATTCTTTACACAAAAAATGGAAGCCTTCAGAATGAAGTTCATATTTTCTTGCTGAATCAGAACATCTAGTTGTATTTGAATTCAATTCAATTTAATTTATTTGCATTTAGTCTCTTTAATTATTCACATGAAGGAAAAAAATCCTTCTAACATTTAACTCTTCCACTGTGCTGAATTTCACTGTTCTTAGCATTCAAAAACATTCTTTTCCCCTTTCCTCTTTTAGTTTTACAAACTTCTTTATAGTTCTGTTTGTATCTTGGCCTCACTATCAGATTGGCTTTGTTTCATTGGAAAAGCAACTTAAATTTCTTTTTTCTATCTTATATTCTGCCTTTTCTGATCTTGTCACATTTGACACACCCTTTTCTCTGATTCTTTCTTCCCCTCTCATATTTCTTTAAACGTTCTTTTCCCCGTATTTTTACCTCTAAGTTTTCTTTCATTTATTATTACAGATATAGAAACAGTTATTGACCTGCCTATTTATAACATTTTTATATAACTTAGTGTTTAGACAATCTTTGAATTCTCTTAGTGATTTTACACACTATCCTTTATAATTGATTTATCAAAAGTAATATTCCATTAAAGATAATGCATTGCATGTTGCTGTTAGGTCCATTAAGCATTTTGATTTTTTTGTTTTGGTTTGTTTTTTCTCTTGCTCCAAACGCTTTTCTAACTTTTTTAAAGTAGTGGCTATTAAAACGATAATCCCGGTGTCTTTACTTATAGATAAATTCTTTTTTTCCCATGAAGTCAAGTGACTTCTTTTTTTTATTGAATTCTTTATTGGTACAATTTATATACATCTCAAAATCACATATAACATTGGGAAATTTGTACCAGTATATGCCACAAGTCAATTCTC
>PVIC010020123.1:0-29885 GCA_004025085.1 Thryonomys swinderianus | reverse complement strand
AGGCTGGTCCTGAGCTCACTGTGGTGCCCAGGCAAGCCACCGCGAACTCAGCAATCCTCTTGTCTCTGCCTTCTGAGTGCTGGGATTACAGGCGTGAGCCACCACGTTTGGCATTGTGGTGTGCAGTGTTGATTGTTGGTGGGCGTGTCTTCACACCCAGCATTATATGTGGTTACCGGGGATCGAACTCAGGACCTTACGCTTGCGAGGCAGGCGCTGGAACCACTGAGCTAACCCTCCGGCCCTTATTGGTACATTTTATATACACATCTTGATCACACTTGACATTGAGAATTTGTATCAGTATATTACACAACTTAATTCTCATTTTTAGTGGACTGAGGGGATATCTCACTGTGGTTTTAATTTGTTTTTCTTTGAGTATGAGTAATGTTGAGCATTTTGTCTTACTTAGGTATTGGCCATTTGTATGTCCTTTTGGTGAATTACCTAGTGTTTTTTGCCCACTTTAAGTCAACTTGTTTTCTTATTATTGAGTTGTCATATTTATTTTTTTAATTGAATTCTTTATTGGTACAATTTATATACATCTCAAAATCATGTATAACATTGGGGAATTTGTACCAGTATATGCCACGAGTTAATTCTCATTTTTACCCATATCCCTACCCACTCCCCCCTCCTCCCCCCTTTATACATGCTCTTTTATTTTCTTTCTGTATCATATTTATTCCTTCCCCTCATCACATTCCCACACCGTTTCCTATAGAAATATTCCACTCTATAAAAGCTGTCCTACTTTCTAGAACTCACTTGCATCTACAGGTGTTCATGCCAAAGAGAAGATCCGGAAATTGTCTATCTGTGATCTATTGATTTCACTTATTAGTATATCCTCCAGGTGTCTCCATTTGCACCTAAATGGATTGATCTTGTCATTCTTTATGGCAGAGTAATACTTCATTTTATAAAAAAAAAAACACATCTTCTTTATCCACTCTCCAGTTGATGGACATTTGGGTTGTTTCTAAGATTGAGCTATCACGAACTGAGCTGCTATGAACAAGGGTGTACATCTGTCTTTCCAATGTGATTTTTTAAATTCTTTTGGGTATATTCCTAGTAGGGGGTAGCCAGGTCAAATGGGACCCCTAGTCCTAGTTTTCTGAGAAATCTCCACACGGATCTCCACAATGGTTGCACAAGTCTGCAATCCCACCAACAGTGGAGAAGCATTCCTTTCAGAGACCCCTTTTTGAGGAGCGGGAGAGAACTGAAGATAGGTGGGTGAAATTTTCTAGAAACAGGAGCACAAGATTTTTAATATGATTTTGTCTCCTTTACAAGTCTGATTGCACCTTATGCAGGATGGCTTGCAGTGAGTTGCCCGCCCCATTTTACTCATTTGTCATGTGCCAATAATAACTTGTTTTATAGATCAAAAGAGATGTTCATGGACAACTAAGTGTCCTTTTGACATATTAAAGGCCCAATAAATGTTTGCTCTATCGTCAAAGGATTTAGCTAATACTAAGTTCTGATAACAATATAACAAGAGAGGACCTAAAACAGCTTAATTTATTTCTTAGAAGCAACCGTGCTGAATCTATACTGCAGGACTGTGTTCCGCTTTCATCCTCTGTCCCTATAAATGGTTACAAAGCTTCCTTTTGTATTTTCCCATGAGGCTGATCTTCAAAAGTCAGGATGTCAAGCTGAACATATTTATATTTCTCCTCCGTGTGTTAACAAAAATGGCATTTTCCAAGAGCAAAAAATAACCTAGCCAAATGGCAGCACGCAGGTACATTCGAAATGGGTTTGAATGCATTAAAATGAGGCACTTTACCAATGTTCTTGGAAAGTTTGTGGAACAAAGTCTGCTTTACCAACGGGAACAACTTAGCCATTTTCTCTGCATGCTGGCCTCCTCCCCACATGACTCAGTAACGCAGTTACATTTATTGGTTGTTTACTGACTTCTAATGCTCTCATTCCACTGAGGCTGGTGAGTGGTGAGAAAGGAAGGGAGGCCCGCAGTGTGCGCTAGAGCTGAAAGAACGCTTTCTGTGGGCTGAGCGAGGACGAGCGGAGAAACAGTAGCAAAGCTTTGGTTTTCAACAGACATTTCTTGTCCCTTTGGATTCAATTGAAATGGCATGGAATGATTTAAGTGGATTAAGCTGTTAGGTCGTTATTATTATGTTCATTGAAGAGTAGGAACTTACATGCATTTTTTTTGTTTGTTTGTTTCAGAATTACTAAATGAAACACTTCTTGTTGATTAAATACAAGCTGTTACTCTAGGTCTCAAAAACAGTTCTAGACATTGTTTTCAAATGTAGTAGGCACCTTCAGGTGAGGACATGCATCTTCACCATAACTTAGAATTGTTTTACCTTTATAGGTTACTTATCTGATGTTAGATTTAACGGTACGCTCCTTGGTGAGCTCATCACCACTTGGATTTTGTACTCTTGAGAAGGATTTGATTCTTTGTTTACTTATTCACTTCCCCAGTGGGATTAAATAATTTCAACACTTAAAAGATTCTCTTTGTTTTCTTGAATTAGATATTTATCACCAAACGTTCAGATACAAGGTCAGTGTCATGAAATATAAACTTTAACTCATAGTTTGAAGAACTCTGAATTTAATTGTCTATCCAATATTATTAAGTTCAGAGTACAGGATGTTTTTTAAAGGAAAAATAAGAATGGAGCTAAAGCAATTTTACCCTTGTTAACAGTTTCTCATTTGAGTAATTTTTTTGTGTACACCATTCTCTAATATGTAAATTTGTCTCGACGTCATGATTTAAGATTCTGTATTAACTTGTTGGTTTTATAAATTTTACTGTGGGAATAATCCACATTTGGAAGGGGAATGACCCATAGTTATTTAAGGAGTTGTTATGCAGAATAATGAAAATTCTTTACTGATTATGCCACTTTGAATTTCTGTATGTCGTCCTACTTTTTTTTTTTTTTTTTTTTTTGAGACAGGGTCTCCTCGCTTTGTGGTTCAGGCTGGCCCTGAGCTCACTATGTAGCCCAGGCAAGCCTCGAACTCAGGAATCCTCCTGTCTCTGCCTCCCAAGTGCTGGGATTACAGGCGTGAGCCACCACGCCCCACACTGTGGTATGTGGTATTGATTGCTGGTGGGCATGAGTCTCCACGCCCAGCATTGTATGTGGTCACCGGGAATCGAACTCAGGACCTTGTGCTTGCGAGGCAGGCGCCTGAACCACTGAGCTAATCCTCCGGCCCCTCGTCCTACATTCTTAATGTAAATATTTTCTATATTTTATAGAAGGTAATTTTTAAAAACTACCTGATGCTCGTTAATTATAGTGTTTATTTGGATATCATTTTAATAATTATATTAGCCATAAGTTAGTAACAATTGATTGTGGACTGACCATTTTAAGATTATAATGGGTAACATAAATTACAACATCTGTACAATACACTGTTTTTCATTAGGGTCCTGAGTTTTAAGGCCTCAAATTTTTAATTATAAACTTTGGCCTGCAACTATTAGTACCTGTAACCTAGGATGCTTAACGATCTTTGGCAGAATTACAACTATAGTGTTTTAAAGCTGAAAGCCAGGAGGATGAAAATGATGTGTGTCCTACTCAATACAAGGGCAACCAACTTTCATTTCTTTCTTTATAAGTCATATATATATATGGAATGAATAGTAAGTAAAAGTTGTTTTATTATTTGTCATAAAAGTCTACCTTTCTATACTTATTTCACATTGACAGTGAGTAAGACGTGTCACCTTATTTCCAGGTTTACAAACTTAGATGTCTAGTGAAATCATTGGAGGCACAACTTTTCATGCATCCTCCTCATGTCAGTTTGTCGGGCTCCGTTGGTAAAGAGCTCTGTTTCACTAGAAGTGTAACTTGTCAGTTCCCATACAATTCTTTGGCCACATCTGAATGCTGAGCTCCATTAAGGCCCCAAACAAAACAATCTACGTTTCTGTCTCCGAGGGGCCCTCTTCTAATAGATATTGAGTGTCGGAGATCTTGATTTTTGTTGGCTGCTTGAACTGACTGCAGTTCTGTTTTTCTTGATTCCGGACCCTACTCAGGCTTCTTGGCTTATCCTCTATATTTTCTCTGGGCTCTTCTGCTTCCCATCGGGCTGTGTGAGGCTGGGCTAGTTCTCCCGGGAGCTGCACCTCAATCCAGAGTCCTTCCTCACCTGTCCATTGCATTTCCAATCGGGGAACTCCTGGTCTTTCGATTCCCTGGTTCTTCCCTGTCCAGCCGCCCCTTGCTACTCTCCTTACTTTAGAATATTCCAGAGCCATTTGATGGACACTAAATCTGTTGGGTTTCTGAAAATGAGTGAACTTCAAAATGACCATCCCATCTTTTGAGGTGAATGAATTTCTGCATGCCCTTCATTGTGATAATTTTCAGGATCTCTGCATTTGTGGAAACATTGTGGAAACAACACCCTAAACAAGAAGAAAAAGAAAGAAAATAAAAAGGTTGAGGGAGGGACAGACAATGTCAAATTGGAGACAAACAGAGAAAGTGAAGTGTGAAGGGGGTGTCTTTAGCAACATACTGTAAATTCTTCACCGAAGTGATACACTTCTGTGGCAAAGGGATAACCCTTCTTTCTCCGAGGTCTAAGTGTCTGTCAGAGAAAGGAGAGCCTGTGCCAGAGAGGTGCTACAACTAATTTTAGATGAATTTCCCTGGTTGCTAAAATCTTTGGAGGCAGTGAAAAAAAGACTCTGCTAATTTATAAGATGTTCAGATGGAGTTGATGCACATCATCCAGACTACAGTATTTTTGGAGAAACAGAAAAAGGACTCCAGCTTTTTGGAATGAGATTTTGAAATTTTTGTAATTTTATATCTATTTGGGTTAGTTTGACACTTTGATTTTTTTTTTGTTTTTTTACACTGAAGATCATAGATTAAGAATTGTGAAGTCCTGTGTGGGACACAATAGATTATTTTTTATCCTCTTAGCTAATGCAGCTCTATTTCAAGACCTTACAGGGCTAAGTGTTTTTTGTTTTTTCTAATTGTTTTGGTCTTTCACTCTTTTTGAGAATGATAAACCTTCCAGTCCACCTTTTTGTAAAAACTGTGCTTTTTAAAGGCTTTTGCCATTTAGATCATTATCACTTGACAAGGAGAAATCATTGTCAGGTGTGCTGGCACAGGCCTGTAATCTCAGCTCTTGGGAGGCTGAGGCAGGAAGATCTCTACAAGTTTCCAGTCAGCTTGGGCTACCTAGTGAGTCCAATGCTATAAGATTTTTAAAATTTTACTAAAACCTATTATTAAACTCATGCTTTTTCGGGCTGGAGATTTAGCTCAGTGGTTCCAGCGCCTGCCTCGCAAGCTCAAGGTCCTGAGTTTGATCCCCAGTAACCACATACAATGCTGGGCATGGTGACTCACACCCACCTGCCATCAATACCACATACCACAGTGTGGAGTGTGGTGGCTGACGCCTGTCATCCCAGCACTCGGGAGGCAGAGACAGGAGGATTGCTGAGTTCGATGCTTGCCTGGACTACATAGTGAGCTCAGAGCCAGCCTGAACCACAAAGCGAGACCCTGTCTCAAAAAAAAAAAAAATGCGTTTTGGGTTCACACATCTTTCAATGCTTTAAAAAAGAAATAGAGTACTATAGAAGAAAAACTGCGTAGGTTTTGTAATTTTTTGATTATACATAATCCATAAATTGAGTTTTATTCGCTGAAACACTGATTAAAGGTTAATTAAAGCTGCAAGTTTTTAAGATGTGGTATCTTTGTAGTTTTTACTCTTTGAATCTAGATGCCTCCTTGCCTGAAAAGTACAGCTCTTTTTATTCTTTCATCCCAGTTTATGTGTTACAGACTGTAACTGACGGGAAAAACACGTTGCTTAATGTAGCTTTCCTTCACTTGTTTGATGACAGAAACTCTCTCTGGTTTTGGCTGTTGGCAATCTATCACTGAATGTAAAAATGAAATGCCTATCTAAAAGTTGTAAAGATGAGGGTAAGAAATGCTAGTCCATATTCAACCAAGTTCATGGTAGAAGTGATCATGGTAGATACATGTATTGAAAGCTGTAGTATCAAGTCATTTTTGCATCATGGAAATACCACTTTGATTATTATTAGTATAGACTGCGAAATACTAAACGAAATTTCATAGCAACCTGCAGCACAGCCATTTCAGCTCTGGACCCAGAAGGTCTTTGTTGGTTGTTGATATAGTCAATATCTATTCTTATTGATCGATTCAGCATTATACTGCCTCTGAGCTATTTTATTTGTCATCTTAATTTAACTCCTTAGGAGGATTAAATGAAATAAAATATGTGACAATATCACAAAAAATATACAGATACTTTTGCCAATTTGTTTCCAAGATCACTTTATTTATAAGAAAATTCAGATAAACATATAAACTTACATTACTGCCCCCAAGTTATTTCTAGAATTTCAGAGTGGCTTTGTAAGACCACTTATGGTACAGAATATTCTTTCTGAGACAATATAATCTATTATAAACCCCTGAAGTGGAATGCAAAAAATAAGACTAATAATATTTTGCTACATAGAGAACTATTCTCCATTTACATTTACTATTCACCTTTATGTTTAACTTGACTTTAATGTTTTCAAAAGAACCCTTTTTCTGTCGTCTATCATTAAGTTATCAACTATATTCCAAATGTACATGAAAAACTTTTCTTATACAAAGAGGTATATCACAGCTACTGATAAGAGAGACCAACTGTGAACAACTTTAATATAATTTAGGTATCAGAAAGATGTTAAAAGTCGCACTGATGTTCTACTTACATTCCTCTAATTTTTTTTCTTTCTCTTTGGTACCAAGGATCAAACTTGGAACCATGTGCTTGTGAAGAGACACTGGAACCACTGAACTAAATCTTCCACTAAAAATTAACTGTCCTCAGTGAACTGATTCACATGTAACATAGATTATCAAGGTGTTTGGGTGTTTGAGAGCTATTCTATTGAAATCTATCTATAATAGCCAAGCCATTGTTCATATCTGGCTATATTATGAAAATATGTTGCTATGATAATTGGAAAAACTCAAGTACATGGTAATATATTTGTGATATTATTGGTATGACGCATGGAAAAAGTATACTGGCTTGGGTTTTTGTTTGTTTGTTTTTGTTTAGTTTGCTTTTGTTGAGACAGGGTCTCACTTTGTAGTTCAGGCTGGCCCTGAGCTCAGTATGTAGCCCAGGTAAACCTTGACCTCAGCAATCCTCCTGTCTCTGCCTACTGAGTTCTGGGATTACAGGCGTGAGCCACCACACCCTGCACTGTGGTGTGTGGTACTGATTGTTGGTGAGTGTGAGTCACCATGCCCGGTATTGTTGTATGAGGTACCCAGGATGGAACCAGGGACCCTGAGTTTGCTAGGCAGGTCCTGGAACCATTGAGCTGAATCTCTGGCTCCTTAGATTTTATTATTAATTTATTTTATGAGATAAGGATAGAAGTTTCAAATTACCTTATGCAGATTTAAATATACAGATTTGACCACCCTTTGTTTCAGGTTGAAAATGTTGATTTTATATCAGTTATTTGATGACTTGAAAATTAATAGTAATCATATACCTATCTAAAAAATAAAAACTGACCCTCCCAAATATATTCTGAGAACTCCTGCCATCTAATTACCTATAAAAACTTAAATGTATTCTGTTAATACTTCAGTGTATATTCCTTTATCTTTTCAGTAATATAACAAGTGGTAGAAAGAATATATTACTTGAGAATTTCTGCTGATTTTACTGAATTCACCTTAATTTGCTAAATCCTATAAGCCCCCTTGCAAATCTGTCTTCAAATCTTTTACTATACTATGTCACGTTTTGTAATTTTGTGATGTTAAATTCTCATCCCAGGACTGCTCAAGCACTCAGGAAGAATTACTAGGATAGTACATACAGACCAAAGAGAGAGAGACCACACACTCCGTGAAATATGAAACGGGCAGTGATGCCATGCTGTCCATGTCCCTGTCCTCTCTGATATTAAACTCATGTGGGAATTTTGGAATTTCTGTCATGTTTGTGCAGTTTTATACCCATCTGGAAAAAAATGCCAATGCACACACACATATATGCAATTTAATCTTTGAATAGTTGGGTAGATAGATGTTTGTTGAATGTCTACTGAGCTCAAAACATTTCATGCCACATTTGTGGTAAAAGGGTAATCGTAATCTGTCTTTGAAAACTTTCATTTTAGTGGCAGTTAACAAAATATATGTGTGTTCCGCAATACCTGAATCCACAAGGCCATGGTAGCCCAAAGAAGTGAAAACCCAAATTCAGACTGTCAAGCCTGGTTATAGAAAAGTAATTCCTTTTAATATACGACAAGGAGGTTTTATGTAGAGTTTAACAGCATGTGTCATACATAGGGTCAAAAGAACATTCCATACTGAGGACCAGCGTGAGTAACACCACATAAGCATGATCTGTTTCGGACACCTAAGCATCTTCTGTGACGAAGATATTGAACCTGGAACACAGGCTGGGCGAGGCCGGGCAGGACTTGAGCCCTTGGAGTGACCGTTCCTCTGTCTCCATTAGAGAAGTATCCATGTGTGACCTTGGACAGGGATTGCATCATAAGATCTACGAACACGTGTCTCTCATTGCGCCCCTACTTAGTTGGCCAACTTCACAGAGTTCCCTGTCGCCCACCTTGGGCTTACGCTTTGGTGCTGGGCGCGTTCTCGGAGCTCATACGATGTACGGCGCCCTGGTCAGCCCCACCTTGGGTCTTGTTTATCTTACCATTTCCCTGGTTGTATTTCTCCCAGTTGCTTACCTGCACCGTGGTCTTCGGTCACTATCGCTGTATGTATCTTCAACGTTTTTTTTTTTTTTTGTAGTATACATTTATTTCATTATTTTTAATAAAACTTCATCCTTCAAGCACTGTCCCCGACTCAACCAGGGGAAGACATGGATTCCCTCCGTGGCTTCCGTTGGAACGTCTTGCTCCTTCCAACTAGTATCCTTAACGTGTGTTTTTGCCCTTACTAAATTGAGATGTCGCTAGATTTGTGAGTGCTTCAGCAGACTCATTAATCTTGATTTCCCCATTCCAAATACCATATCAATACAGCAGAAATAGTGTTGAATAGAATAACAATTTCATACAATATAAACTTAATGACACTTGAACGTTTTTTATCATAGGGCTCACATGACAAATGTTACATATGAACGCTATGGAAACCATTTATCTACAAGATCTCATTTTCTCTATAATATTATCATCTCAAGACTGGCTTCAACTTCAGCTATGCATGTGAAGCACAATATAGTAAATCATAGAAATATTTGTAAGGCACAAGTGACCCATGAATGCAGGCAGATTTCCTGTTCTTCTCTTTGTACTCATACAAATAGAGATATTTTTCTTGACACAAAAGCCTGGGTTTATCCTGTGGGCTGTTAATTCTAAATTTAAAGGGAAAAAATTTAATCCTGCGTGGGAGTTGAATTCCAAAGCTTCATTTTGAAGAATCTTGGTAATGTCCTTGAATTCTAAATAATAGATCAATAATCGATGGTACCATGCACTTCTATTTTCTTTCTTACTCTTTTACTTTTCTTACTATTTTCTTTCTTTCCTTCTTTCTTTTTTTAAATCAGGACTGAGCAGTAAGTTGTGTTGGCAGCCACCATGTTGGGTGGTATTCAGAAGGAGATATTTAGAAGGGATGAAAACAAAGATTGCTTTGGTCTTTTTTAAAAGAAGGAATACACTATCTCGTTTATAGTATTATTCCTCTGAAAAAAGTAAGAGCCCAAGGGGAAACCATCCAGTGTTTCGAGTAGTCTATCTTTTAGCCCTGCAGACTAGAATCCCTTTTGTGTTCTTTGAAGTAATTGTTACTTGCTGGAAGTTAGCAATTGCCGTTTTGGATAGAATGAGAGTTTTACTTTGGAAAAAATAAATTAGTAATGGAGTGGCGGGGAAGAAAAGACAGAACAGCTTTTCTGTTTTCCGGTTTGGATTCTGCTAGTGGCTTTGCTGCCTTGCCTGCAGCGATGGATATTGCCAGAACTTAGGGAAAAACAAAGCTAAAATGGCAACGTCGCTGAGGAAAATCTGTAAGACTGTAGGAAGGCTGGGTGGTTGTGGGGAGTGTGAGTTGAAGAGCAGATGCCTTTGGTCTGAGTTTCAGTCCTCACAGTCTGTTTGCTTTCTTGCTTTGAAATATTTTTTGTTTCTACCTCTTTGGTTTACGAGGAGCTGGGGAGGCTCATTTTTGTTGTTGTTTTGAGATGTAAGTTGGCCAACAAGTGAAACAGAAAATAACTGCTGTGACAGACGTGTCCCCTAAGACCTTTGCATCTGAGGGAAACACCTCGACTTTTCATTTAAAAAGAGGCTTTCACATTGGAATACCAACATTTTATTTTTTTAGTGTTGTTGCTTTGTAGTGTACTATGAACATTAAAAATTTTCCCTTTAGGTTTTCCTTTTTTAAAAAATTCATATCAACTTTGAGGTCCTGTAGCAGTACTTTCTCTGCAGCCATAATTTGCTTTTTTTTTTTTTTTTAATTCTGAGGGCAGACATTGTGCTATTGCTGAACAGCTGCTTTGAATTCTACTTATGAACGGAAATTTGAGGTTTTTAAAATGCTCTTATTTAATCATGATCAGACCTCCTCTGATTGATGCACTGCCCCGGTTGATTATTTTGTACTTCTTTATTAGGCTTCTTTGGCAGCGTGGAGCCTATTTTAACTTATGTTCCCTTTGCAAGAAGGTATTAGGTAGGTGGATCATGCACCCGAAATTTCTTCAACTATATAAATGAAATAAGTATTTTAGCTATTTGGGTAATAATTGAAACTTTTAATATACCAGATACAGTTTGAGCCCAAGGTACCTAGAAATGAAAACATACATGACCTCTGACCTCATTAAATTGCCCGCCTCAATGGTAGCTCTACCTAGTTATCCATCACAGAATTTATATGCCCTTATTGCTTGTTAGTAGCCATCATCAGCATTGTTTATATACCTTTCCTTCATTAAATGCTACTTTGTTTTGAATCATGCCATTGTGCATGCGTGATGCGCAGTCTGCTTCCTGTGAGTCTGTCAAATCAATTTAGTATGGGAAGCTTTGGAGTAGAAAGATGTCCCGGGTTTTGTCCCCAAACGCACTTCTTTCCTCCTCCTCCTCCTCCTCAGGAGTCTGGGGCGGGGCATCTCACACGGGGAGCTTCATGGTCAAACCGTGGGCCTTCCTGTTGTTTTCCTTCTGTTTTTCGTGAGAAACTTCATGGAAACTACGTCAAGAAGCTTCTATTCACTTGGAACCCGCCGGGAAGTCGAGGTTCTTTAGAAGCAATTCAGACCCAAAGAGAAATTGGAAATGATATACCAGAAGCAAAACTGTCAATACTCCGTGCTGCGAATTTTGCCCTAGAATTTGTCTTTTATTAATCTAGAGAACTCCTGTGTAAATACTAGATTCCTTAAAGACTGGAGTAGGTAGTTTTAACATTTGTGATTTCTGTGAAGCACAAGGAGGGTCATTTCTAAGTGAAATACAAACAACGTCTGAGAATTAGGAAATTGTATGTCAGGTAAATTAAAATTAAAAGGCAGATAATTAGAAACAGATTTCTCTCTTTAGCTTTTATGGAATAATTTTACTTGTGTTGGAAAATAACCATTTCAAAGCTTATCCCTATATAATAATGCATATATGAATTTTTTAATGCTGATTATTGAAGCCAGTGCCCCGAATATGTTGGTCAAGTGCTCACAGTGAGCTACGCCCCTAGCTTTACTGATATTTTAAAATTGAGGTTTTTTTTTTAATCTAGCAGACATTAGGATACTATTTTAGAGAAAAAAATGTGCCTTAAATGAATAGACTTTTAGGTAAAATAGTTCGTTAACATTGATATTCATCTACAAAAAATAGATTAGATATATAGTAAAATCTACTAATCATGTTTGTAGGAATTTCTGTGAAAATTTCAGTGTTCCATATAATAAATTATCTAGAGCCTCAAAAAGTCTCACCATTTTGAGTTCAAATTCTATTTATATTTACATATAAATATATTAAATTATTCTTAGACTGTTTTATTTATAAATGGCTCAAGTATGTTTGCCAAATGATATTTCATTACTTCACTCAGTTTGTTTTACTGTCAAATACAGTTCTGTATTTAAGACACAGCATAAAAGCTTTCTGATAGAAGCACTGAAATAGTGGAAAGCACGAACTCTGGTCACAGTCTCGGGATTGGATCCTGCCCTCTGACTGTTTGCCCAGACAGGCTCACACTGCGCCCTGGCGTCCCCAGCCATAAGAAGGAATGGGTGTAGTATTGGCTTGCACGCTGCTGTGGAGGTTACTGGGTAGGTAGTGAATGCGACAAATCAATAGAGAGGTACGTCTCACCTAGTGTGTAGTGGTTGGTGCTGTATATTAGCTATATTTTATCATCATAGCCAACGTGAAAAAAAAAGCATGATTACAGTACTCACAATATTAAGAGATTCTGGCACAGTGCTAATATCAAATTTCTATTACTGTTAGTGTCATGTTAACTTTATGGGCTGGATGACTGCATGTGGATGATTATTGTTTTTTTTAATTGCCCTAACATTAAAAAAATCAAGAAATTTTTCATAAAATACAGACTTACGTCTTTTCCTCATAATTGGATCTATTGACTTCCTTGAACTAGCTGTATCACTTGAAAGGAAAAAGACAGAATGAGATCATGGAGACACTCTAGACCAGCCACATACTCGGTGTCTACAAGTTGCCAACACCTCTCTCCACGTACAGTGAATAGTGTGCACGTAATCTTTCCTTGCTGATACCTGTCCAGGGTACCTGTCCTTTATGTCCCGGGAATTTTGTGAAGTCCTTCAGTGCATTCTGATTTTCGCTTTGTTTTACGTCTTTTACAATATTGACTAGCTTAGCGAGAATACACATTTTAGTCTCTGAAATAGAGGCAGGTTAAATATTTGAAGGACACCATCAAATTAGCCATATCTCAAAATTAGCCTAATCCTTTCACCTAGAAAACGAATCTGCAAATAAAAACTCATTACCTGAAATGAATTGTCAAGTAACATCTCTAATGACATTTTGTTTGCTCTAAGTCTGGATGACTACTTGCTTCACGTATTTTAACTAGTAATTTAAGGCTTTGCATCAGTCCTTCCTTTGTAGAAAAGTACCTGATACTTACTGGGAGAAAAGAATGCTGCTAGAATTTCCACGGTCTGGTTACCCCAAACTAGAAATCTCTAGAAACTGTCTCCTTTAGATACTTTCATTAAAGTAGAAAATTACCAATAAAAGACCTTGAACATTCATTAGGAAATAGAAAACTAGTAGAATAGTATTATTAGGAGTTATAAAATATGAATATCATTATGATTATATTATTAGTAGGCATAAAAGTGTATATGATATAGTCATTTGCATATTAAGTCATGGAGGAAAAAAAGAGGAAAGTGTGAGCATTTTAGGTCAACCAGGAGTCTTAGGCATATGAACCTAGTCCCAATTTTTATAATTTTATCCTTAGAGAAAAAGAAACGTATACTACTTAATATACAGTATTCACATTATTATTATCATATCATGAAGAATTGTCCATACTTAAGTAGTAGATGTCAAATTGGGTGCTTCTCATGAAACTTATTTATACTATTGTAATATCTATATTCTAATATTTCACTCATTTTAATCCTGCTAAATTTTTTAAATTGAATTCTTTATTGGTACACTTTATATACAGTTCACGATCACACACAACTTTGGGGAATTTAATTTTGTTTGTCAACAAAATGTATACCCAAAACATGAGCAGGTCATAGTCTTTTTAGAAAAAGAATAAAATCCCAGCATTCAAGGGACCTATAAAAATCAAATGACCCAAACTTATGGCGGGATAAAGAAATCCTCTCTGTTGCTTTTCTGATAAATCATCTGTCTTCTGTTTGGATACCTAAAGTGTGCTTTATAGCTCACTGCCTCAGGACCAAGCAAGTTCTTGGGACTTCTGTCAACGCTTCTAAAAATTCCCTCCCTTGAATTTGCAAACCTGTTGATTATCAAAGCACTGTGCTTATCCGTGTGCATGCTGACCCTCACAGATCAGGGTGCTCGCCACAAAGCACACACTCAATGAATGACTTAGGTTCTGTCCTTAGCAAAATGAATCCAAAGATGCTTCTGCAGTCTTCCCTGATATATGTACTGACCCTTTTTTGCTGTATATATTAGATGCAGGCATGAGAATTGAAAGGTTATTCCTTTCTTGGATATTTAAAAATCCTTCATAGAAATTCCATAAGCAAAAATTATGAGGGAAATTGGTAAAAAGTGTTTAAGATGGAAATATTAATAGTGGCTCCTGGATCAATGCCTATGTTAATACTGAATTTTGAATTCTAGTCATACATTCCTTGATACTGCTCTGTAGGTTTCTGAGAATGGCTACATTGATTATTTATTATAAAATATACTTTATACAATGTTTACAATTAAGACAATGCCACGAACAGTTAGGTTTTAATTTCTGTTTAATTATAGTCATTTACTGTTCCTTCTATTTTCCCGTATTACCTCCAAAATATCAATGAGGGCTCACACTTTTTGACAGCAGTGCTTATTAACTCTGAATAGTTTCTAAATACTCCATGAGCTCTGGGGAGATAGTCCGCATGTTAAGTGATCACTAGTGTTTAAACTGTTGGTATCACTTCCTTTTCGAGCAGTTATTATTTGAGTGTGCTTTTTTGGTGATAGCCAGCAGAATTCTACCTGAAGCTGCACATTTTCTATCGATTTTCTTTGGCTAAAAGATTGATGGAGCTTTCTAGCTCAATTGTTTTCTCTTAGAGTGTTTGTGGCTTGATTCCTTTGTTTGGAAGCGTTTTATTAGAAGTATCAAGTGTATTTAGGTGAACAACATGGGTGTTGGGGAAATGGTCATGGCCAAAATTATTGACAATCATTTATGAGAATATAGCCTGAATCCACTGTCCCCGTAACTCAATAGTGACCTAATGGGAAAAGGAAATTCTTACATGTTGCTTTTATTTTTTAGGTTCTTATCTCTTATGATAACTTGATTAGTCTGATAAAAACATCATCCTTTGAGGAATGGTCAGCTTCGTAATCTGCAGATGACCTTTCGAAAGGCCAGATATCAATATAATATAAATTTAGAGCTTATAATCTTCTCAACATGCTAGGGCAGCAAACCCAGTGACACATTACGGCTGTGTTCCACATTTACTCTTTATGATAGGAACCCATTTCTTTGAGTCTTAAGTCCTACATGTAGAAAGGGAAAATTTTTGTGAGTTGCAGTTTCTAATGAAACCTTCCCAATGACTGAATCTTATAATAACATGTCCTACTCTCCTTTACCCTAGGGGGATTCAGTATGTCCTAAAGAAGCAGATGGTGGGAATCTATTTTATATAAGTTAGCCGGCAATAAATGTCATGCAGCAGAAACCATATTCTGAATTCCTACCAATGGGATAAGGCTTTGGTACTCCGGTACTAGAATTTCAACTAGTAGCATAGCTCTTGATGTCACTCAGGAATGATTTCCTTTAGCTTAGTTTTAAACAAGTATTATTTAAAGGCCCCAAATGCTTTAGAACCACACACTACAACTTCATTACTCAGTTTTCCAGCAAGAGTCCAAAATCTTAGCTTCACACAGTGTGCGCGAAATCTTTTATTTTTGCTCGAAAATCTCTTTAGAAATTGGCTATATAGAAATATTAAAATAACTCGATTCTTTTTTCAGAAGTCCAACTTTATTAAACACAGATGGCTTCTCATAGCTAATTAGATTACTTCAGATTGTAACCTTCACTGTGCTCTGCAGCTGATTGGTTTAAATGAGATTCAATTCAGTTCACTTCCAAATAACAACAAGAATAATAACAGATAGCATTTATTAAGTATGTATACTGTTTGGCACACTGGTGCTCGCTTATATGTAGATTCATTCACTTTTGTCAAAATGCATTGGTACCATACTATTTTTGTTGCCTAAAATGGGAAAATGGATTCTCAGAAAAGTTAAGTACCACAGCCATCATGGAGCTAGGAAAGAGCATGGCTCAGGCTCAGCCCGGGTTTGTCTTCTCTAAGCATATGCTCTTAAACAGTATCCTTGTCCCCTGCTTTGTTTTACTATGCTCTGTGGTCTCACATTATATTTTAAAAAATACTGTTGGGGCCGGAGGGTTAGCTCAGTGGTTCCGGCGCCTGCCTCGCAAGCGCAAAGTCCTGA
Source organism: Thryonomys swinderianus (assembly GCA_004025085.1). Lineage (NCBI taxonomy): Eukaryota > Metazoa > Chordata > Mammalia > Rodentia > Thryonomyidae > Thryonomys > Thryonomys swinderianus. The sequence goes on along the minus strand of PVIC010020123.1, from coordinate 13,558 downwards.
GTTCGATCCCTGGAAACCACATACAATGTTGGGCGTGGAGACTCATGCCCACCAGCCATCAATACCACACAGTGCCAGGCATGGTGGCTCATGCCTGTCATCCCAGCACTCGGGAGGCAGAGACAGGAGGATTGCTGAGTTTGTGGCGGCTTGCCTGGGCTCCATAGTGAGCTCAGGGCCAGCTTAAACTACAAAGCGAGACCCTGTCTCAAAAAAAAAAAAAATACTGTTGTTTGTAGCTCAAAGTGCTTACATTCCAGTACTAAACTCATCATAATTTTCATTCAAAAGTCTATTCTAGATTAGAAGTCCATTTGATAGCTCTCCGTATCAGAGGTGGAAGGTAGTAATGTGAGGTTTTGTACTGAAGTCTGCAATGCTGATGTCGATTACTATAGCACAAGTTATGCAAAATATGAGTGAACATAAAAATAAACGTGAAGTAGCACAGATTTTAAAAACAATTCATTTAATTGTTTAATTTAATTGTTTAATTTAATGAGAATAGTAATTGATTCCTTTAATATCTGGGTCCTGAGGAATCAGTAAGCTCTTGTGCTTTACCACTCATATTTACATATTTTGAAGTTATCATTATAACCCAAATACCTAGGCCTCTTTCCTGTAATTCATTTGCTTTTCCTCCACCATGATAGAGTTTGAATTATTTTTAAAGAAATAAAAATTAGAATACTTGTTTATAGATAAACCTCAAGGAAATTCTGACTTCTAAATTGGTTTAAAGTTTTTTTTTTTTTGTCCTGGCAAATCAATGTCTGTTTAATTAAGCCTATGTTGAATTGCCCTAAGTTAATTTAACTATCATAAGTGGAACACATCATAGAATATATCATGGAATATTAATAAATGAGGATTGTGTTCTCAACCCATTTCCACTTGCATAATGGTGGCAATATAATTTATGAACAAACCATTGTAAGAATTTTAAAACAATCTCAACATATCCAACATATTTCCCTTCCATAACTTGAAAAATAATATATTAGACTATTATGAATTCTGTGTGAACAATTGTAGATTTTATTTAAAGTGGATTATCTTAGCTCTGGGTGGAGAGACATATATCAATACTGATAACTGTTCTGCAGTTCATGACAGAAATTATTTATAAAGGTTAAAATTCTTTTAGAAGATTATTTTGATCAAGCTGAAGGCCAAGCCACTTTGCAGACCCTTAGTTGTATAACAAGAATGAAGTTTTGGATCATATTTGAAGCTAAATTTGGTAGTACTAACCCATCTTAAGTTCTACAAGCACTTAAATGAAGACTTTCATGAGAATCATAATATTGATAATCTATCAGTGGAAACATCATGATGGAATACAGTGTCTTCTAGAAATGTAGCTACTAGAAGTGACATAAATCTGTACACGTTTTGAAGTCATTAAGTATTTGTATATAATAGGTGCAGAAATAATGCAAAGAAGGTGATAATATGAGAGAAAAAAAGAGTAAGGAAAAATGTTTATGTAATGTAGATGTCACAACAATGTTAAGTAGAAGCTTGCACTCTAAAGTAATAGAAGTGAGAAATAATATTGCTAACACTGGTTAAAAATCAATTTTAAGTCTCCTATTTTGCTATCTTCACAAAATATATTTTATATTTCAAAGATAATGAGCACAGAAAAAATGATCATATAGCAGTAGGCCCCCTTGTAGATGAGGGATATGTTTCCAAAGACTGCCATGGAGATCCCATAAAATATAAATAGTAGCGAACCCCATTTACTAAGTTTTTGGTATAAATATATTCCTGTGAAAAAGTTCAGTTGATAAATTAGGCATAGAGATTAGCAACTGTTAAGACAGAACACTTTTACAACAACATGTTGTAAGGAAAATTGTGTTTAAGTGGTCTCGTCTGTTTCTCTCCCACGATGTATTTTATTCCTTTTCTTCTTGGGGTCATATGAGGTAATAAAGCATCTGAATGATGGGATAAAGCGAAATAAATGGTCCGGAACATACTCACCGTGAAACCAGGACAGTCCCTCTGATGACCCAGGCAGCAGCGAAGTGTCCATGGTCAGGATGTTCTCCGTGGATATGTCAGATGAAAGGGCAAGTCGTGCGCTGGACGGATGGAGTGAGAGGGCTGTCATGCTTCCCAGAATTGTTTATTTCTGATATTCTCTCATTGAATCTTTTCCAACCACGGTTAACAACAGAAAACTAAAATGGTGGAGAGAAAATTAGCAGAAACAAAAGGAGTTCGGGATTAGGAGCAGGGGTAGTTCCAGAATCTTAGTTCAGCCATTGTTTAGCCCTGAGACGTACATATCAGTCTATATGGCATGAAATGGCGATAGTAATGTCTTTTGTAGTTTTGAAAAAGTATTCTTTTATTGAGATGTAATTCACATGCTTTAAAATTAATTCATGTAGTGTGTACAATTTATGGAGTGTGTATAATTCCATGGCGTTTAGACTACCTGGAATATCGTGACCACTACTACAGTCTAAACCAGAATATATTTTTCACTCTTTCCAGTACCAGTCACTTTCTGTTCCCCTGACCCACCAGACTCTCTTCTAGACAGTCACAGTTTACTTTCCTGTATATATTTGCTTATTATAAACATCTCATGTTGAAAGAATAACATAATCTGTGTTTCTTTGTGACTGATTTGTTTCACACATCAAAAAATGATACGTTCACTTTTTACTATAGAATGAATCAGTTCTTTATTCTAACTTATAAACAAATAATATTCCCTTGTATGCATGTCACATTTCATTTGTCCTTGATTTATATTTGGATTGTTTCCATTTTTCACTACTATTAATAATGCTATTGCACACTTTCATGTACATGTTTTTATTTCTTTGAAGTATTTACCTGGGAGAGGAATTTCTCTGTCCTAGGTCACTCTTTAGAACTTGCAAGGTGTTTTCCAAAGATATTATTACAACAGTTTCCATTCCTATCATGAGATTATGATGATTCTTGTTGTCTCATATCCTTTCCAATATTTATAATTGCCTATCTTTTTTATTTAGCCATCAATTGGATGTCAAGATAGACATGAAAATTTTGGTTTGCATTTTCCAATAACTAATGATACCGAGAATTTTATCTTGTGCCTTTGATTATTTCTGTATCTACCCTTGGAGAAATGTCTGTTCAGATCCCTTGTGCATGTTTTATATCAATTATGTATCTACAGGTGCAAATTCCCAATGATAAATATGATTATAAATTCCAATCAGAATGTACCAATAAACTTAATAAATTAAAAAATGATTTACATAGTGGAATTGTCAGAATTCTTTAAATACCCTGTAAATGAGTTCCTTGTCTTACATGCAATTAATAAGTATTTTCTCCTAATCTTTGAGTTGTCTTTTCAGTACAAAAAAAATTTTATTTTATTTATTTATTTATTTATTTATTTATTTATTTATTTTTTGCTTGTTTGTTTTAGGCACTGGGGATAGAACTTTGGACCTTGTGCTTCCCTGGCACCAGAACCACTGAGCTACATCTCCAGCACCCACATTTTTATTATTGTTGAAGTCCAAATTATGTATTTTTTATATCACTTTTGGTTTTGATGTCAAATCTAACAAACCTCTGCCTAGCGTGAGGTCATGAAGATAAACTGTCCTAAGTGGCTTTTTTTTTTCAGTTTTATAGTGGTGCCTGTTATTTAGTAGGGCATTGTTTTGATGACCAGAATTGGGGTTAGTACAAAGATAAGTACATATCAGTATAGTGTCAGAATCGTGCAGAACTGTCCCTCAGAAACCAAAGGGTAAATATGTCCTGGAAGATATCTTTAGGTTTCTGTCATTTTAACATTGTTCTTCCTGCTCTTTTCAAGAAAGCATAAGGAGCAAAGAGAACTCATAATTTTAAAAGATATATCCAGACAATTTAAATAACAATAGGTTTTTAATAATAAGTTACTTTCAATAACAAGAATACAAAGAGGTGGCAGAAAAACAGGTCAGACAGAAAGAGCTTGAGCAGATTTAGGGGGTCTTGATTATTTGTAGTGAGAAGATACACTTCAGGAGAGTCAAAATGTTCTCTGGGAGATAAAATTGAGGGAATTAGGTCAATGTTTAATTATGTTGATAAAAATTTCTTAAGGTATCACAGTGGTTTAGTTTTATTTTTCCAAGTGACATTGTGGTGGGCTTTGTATGCGTTGAACAGATTACCCATAAATATTCCCAAAGATAATGAAATATTTTAAGTGAAGAAAAGATACAAATTCAAGATGGTAAAGATGTGTTTGAGTATTTCTCCTTTTGGCAGTAGTGTGTGTGCGTGTGTGTGTGTGTGTGTGTGTGCGTGTGTGTGCGTGTGTGTGTGTGTGTGCGCGCGTGTGTGTGGTTTCTTCTGTATTCTAGTTTTATCTGATTGAATTATGGCATCAGTAAGTACTGGTTTTTGGTACACTGCGACACTTTCATTTCATTAGATGGAAATGTTAGAAGGTAGCTGCCAATTACTTTTAAAAAGTATATCACATGACCCAAAGGAGAATATGAATGGGTGTTGCTCTCCTGTCCACAGTGGCCATGAAGGTGAGATGGGGTAGACTGACCAAATCTTTCGGTTGTGTTTTTACCCTGAGGACACTGTGCTTAATATGGTAGATGTACATTTCATGTTGAATAGAAACGTGGAGAGACAGATGAAGAAGTCATGTCTCATTCCATCTATGAAAGGATAATCCCTTCAGGTCTTTGACAGGACAATGTGGAGGAGCTTTGCACCACAGCTGAGGCAGTCTCTGGATAAATAAAGGATTTAATAATGTTCAAATATTTGTCCCAACCTCAAAGGACAACCCTGAAATAGACCTAACTACAGACGATACAGCTCTCCCTATATAGATCTGATGCCTCTTGCCCAGGGATTTCCTTGGGTATTTAAAATGTTTGGCTGACTCTTTTAACTAACACAGTTACAGTAGCAATCTTTTTTAGGGATTTGGCTTCAGTCTCTTTCTAAATGACATCAGCACACTATGTAAGAATGACAAACTGAAAATAGAAAATGCATATTTAATATCTTGAAAAATCTCATGGTTTGATGTTCATGAGCACGTGAAAATTAGGATTCTGAAAGGATTCATCGACTCAGCCTAAACTTATCTTGAAATTTCAGAAACATATCCTCCAGGTTCTTTGCTGTCGGTAGTACCCACATGGCCAACTGTTTTTGAAATACATATTTACCATAAACATGGTGTTCAAATGTAAGATGTACACTCTCTACCTCAACATTCACTCCTTTTCAATTATATGTGTTTACTCATCTTTAAAAGAATAATAATTCTGTAGAGTTCTTAGCATAAATATCTTGAAAGCAAAAGCTGTTGATAATATTTTGGTAAAAATGAATCCACAGCAAGTACATTTATGTAGCCATTAAAAATATTTTCAGGGAACGACTTGTGATAGTGTAATGGAGAGGAAACCAGTATTCTAAGAAGTCTTTACACTATCCTTTTTCTATAAACTTACCAGCAGAAAGAGGGGGAAAAAAAGTAAGAAAATTAAAAAGGGGAGGAAGAGAAGATTCGTTTCTTTTTTCAAACACAAAGGTCTTTCAGTTGTGGGAGATTGGTATGGGGGTGTTTGGCTACTGGAAAAAAAAAGTTCTAGCATGTGGTAATGAGGTTAAAAAAAAAAAGAAAACAGCAATGGATGATTACTTTTCTCCATCAAGGCTCCTTTATCCTCATAAGCTCAGACAGTGGTCAGCATGTAGACACCCTTCCCTGTTTTATCCATTCCTTAACTATGTTCTTTGACAGGACTGGTTTATACAGCTGGGCCTTTGTTCAGCTTTGGGGCAACAGTGGAGAAGAGCAGAAAGATGGCAGGCAGAGTACTATAAAATGGTAGACGGTAAAAACACACTTCTGAAGTGGAAGATTCCAGCTCACAGCTTTTGATTTTGATTTTTTTTTCTTTTATAGATTAGTCCAGTGAATACTTTCTAATTTTTTTTTAGAAAAATTAACTGTTATATTCACAGCTTTTCGGTTTTTATGGATAAACGGCTTATATAATCAGTAAAAATTCTTATTATCTATATTTTAACAATGGTAGTAAATTCACTTATTACCATCTAAAGTCATAACCTAAAATCAGAGGTCTATTTAGAATGTCTCCATTTTGTGTGGTTCATCACAGAATTGATTGAAAATAGAAAGTATATAATAAAAACTATTTCAAGAGGTTTTCATCACATACTTTAACACTGGGCACAAACAGGTATTTGATAGTGATTTTACTGCTGACCTTATTTGAAATGTAGTACTAATTTTGTTTTAGGATCTTGACATAACAAGAATTTGGTGATTTTTTCCCCTCTAGTATATGCCATACCTTTTGCACTTTTATTTCTGGGCCAGGAAACTGGTAGCCTTTCAGCTAATACCCAACTGTTCTTTCCCGTTTATAGAAAAGACCTAGCATTCCTAAGTTGCCCACAGTGGCAATACGAACCATGCATTTAAACTTTTTTTCTTCTAAAAACAACAAGGAATGTGCTAAAACAAGAAAGATTAATGAGGGAAGAAGATAAACAGCTAAGACATAAAATGAGTTGAGAGGTCAAGCTAGAAAAATAGGAAAGCTTATGGATTTAATTCATATCCACCCAAGCAAAGGAGCTTTGGCATGAAAGGAGCCAGTGAAGAGGCTCAGCCTTCTTACGGCACCGAGCATAGCTGCGTCCTGTGGCTTTAGAGTTTGGGCTGATAGATGCTCACTGTTTCTGGCACAGTATCCTAACGTTTGCACTTTTCATCGTGATAGTGAAATCCTTTTTTTTTGGTTGGGAATTTCAGAAAATTTTTCTTCACTCTCCTATGCCTGTATCTCACATCGGAAGCTGTACTTCTGGGAAAGATATGTATACTGTGTATATGTTCTTTGCTGTCTATTTTGAATACAATATAAATATTTTCTACTCTGTACATTTTTCAACAGCTGCTGCAGAAACAATCTGCAAACAAGTCTACTTAGGTCATGGAAGGAAAGAGACAGCCCTTAGTTGGTCACAATTTTTGTAAACTGTTCGTTGTCAGGATTATTTGGATTTCAAAGAAGATGGGGTGATAATATTTGTCTTCATTGAAGACTTGGCGAATCCCTAGCAAATCTGCTGCTGATACGGAGCATTTGTTTTAGCTGGTCGCCTTCTTTTTCTATTCCGCATCTCTAGAGGGTTGCTTTAGATGGCTTAACTTGCTTGATTTCACAATGACCTTTGAAAACAAAAGAAATTAAAACTAGACTGGTTACTTAATTATTTTTGTCATCATTATTAGATCCTAAATAAATTAAACATGCCACAGATTTTATTTCAAGGTAAACACCACGCTAAGAATAAGTCACTTTTGATTATGGAACAATTTGCTCTTTATTAGACTTAGCCAATAATGTAAGAGTGGAGCAGGAAAGCAGGCGGGGATGGGCACTTTAAGAGAAAGCCCAAATAAAATCTTGCAAATGAGGCTCTAAATCAGTATTTAAGGATATTATTTTAGAAAATAAAATTTCATTTCCCACTTGTTGTCTGATTGCAGTATTGTGATGTTTTAAAAAGTCAAAGCGATCGAACCATTAAAACAAATGAAGCAGTCTTTTTTACACAGGACCCAATATCATTAAGCCCAAACAGAGATGCTTCTGTATCCTGAACTGATTTCTTTTGCATATGTACCTCACGTGACCACTGACGTTTCTGAGTGAAAATCCACTTCATTCTAAGCATCATGAATGTGGTGAGCTATTTTTATAAGTTAATGCAAACGTGACCACATACACTGCATTTATAGAGATGTGAATATGTCCTCATGACAGTGAGTTGAAAGAAGTAGCTTTGTTAAGACTCTGGTACTAGTGATGGCTGTGATAATATTCAGGAATTACACACGCTTTACTTTGCCCCTTCATGTGTTAATGACTGGGAAGGAGTTTCTGTTTTTTAAATTTTTCCTTGTAGTATATAAAATTCAAGCCAGTATCTTAGAATCTTCCAGTAAATGAAGGTTGTTAGCATCTAATTTTAGTTATAGTAATAAGGTGTGGCCCAATCTTCAGATTCCCCATAAAGAGTACTGATGCCTATGAGTTTATCATTTAGAAGTGAATTTTTAAATTTTTCTTTCTTCTGTTTCCCATTCTCTGTCTCCTTTTCTTCCTCATTCACCACTATTTTCTCCCTCCCTGCTCGTCTTCATCCTCTTTTTCTTCCTCTTCCCTGTGAGTACTCACCGCGGCATCTTTACTCAAGATGCAGACACCTGTCAAACTTCCCTGACAAGTTCATTCAAGGCTAGAACAATGGGAACTGACTTAATCCCTTTTTCACCAGCAGTTGTTCTGGTAGAGAATGAACAAAATCGTCCCTGTTGTCAGGATTCTGCAGGCAGCTTCAAAAGATACCTTAGTAGAAATCGCAAGAATAGATAAGCAGCCTCAGACACTGTTTTTTCACTTTCTGTCCAGCTACTATAACGTGCGATTTGTACATGTGGCAACCATATGTCTCAGAAAAACCCAAATGATTTCTGATTCTTAAGATTTTCTTTATTTCTTCAGCCAAGAAGCAGACAGTTAACTTGTTTATCAAGTTACTAATCAATTCCCTGAACTTCTGGGTTAGGAAACTGGTCCTCCTTTTAAATACAGGACCTCATGGTTTGGCTTGGTTTTGGTTATTTGTTTAGTGATTAATAAAAGATGTATACAGCATGTCCTGGAAGAGGTAGTGTGTGCTAATCCGTAGACTTCTCCCTCCCCAATCCTCTGTCTGTCCCAAGGAAGAAGTATGTGGCTACTCTGTGCTCAGCTTTCAGACACACAAGAAGCCGAGCATCTGGGCGAACTCAGGAGGTGAGCTCTTTCACGCTGACTCAGAGACCAGCCGTATGACTCCAGTCTGGCGCTGTCATGCCTGGTTATGGAAAGGCAAGAACAATGCCTCCCTTGAGAAGGAGGAAAAAAACTCTAGCGCAGTCACAATTTTGATGTGAAATCTAAATCATCCCTCCACATCCTGTGGATTTAGAGCTGTCAGAAAGGCAAAACCATACTTAACTGGAAAAAAGCCTTTTATTTCCTTAAAAAGTATACCCTCTGTACCTATAAATAACAAGTTCTGGAATCACAGATCTTAGTGGTAGACTATTCCAAGTAATTTATAAATAATCAGAACAAAAGGACTTTGACATTTTTAACCTGCATCATCGGCTGCAGGTTAAACATTTTCCCCATTGTGATTAATGACAAATATATAACAATACATGAATTAAGTAATCCACAGCAAATTACTGCTTAGGAACTTGTTGTTTTCTGTGAAACTCATACATTGGATCATTTTACATGCAACTTAAATTTCTCCTCATCATTCAAATGACTTACTCATTCCTTTGATCTTTTCTTTAAGATGATTTGATTGAAATTAGTATATCTGATGATTACAAAGATTATTTTATCAAATGTTTAATATTTCAAGTATAGGTGTTTCTTCTTTGAGATAAGGAAATAGAAGTATAGTAATTACTGGTGATTCAAATAGAAGCAAATTTAAACAGTCTTAAGTAAAAAATGCTCTGTGTCAGACTCTTATAAATTCTAACTTTTTTTTCCAAAAATAATCCAGAATTCTATTAAACTTACTGGCTCTTTCTTTATGAAAATAAACTTGTATCTAGGAATTTCTAAAGTTGTTGTAAATTTCTTTCCATTTTGTTGGGTTTATCATAATGAGCTCTTCTGTTTAGATTAGAATATTATAGAATGGTTGAAATAACTATGCATTAATTAATTAAACTAAACTGAGTTTAGTTTTTTATTTATAAGGCTTCTATTGTTTTGAGAAACTTATAAGTATGGGTTAATTTGAAAACAATGCTATAAAACGTAAGATAAATTTTAGCTGGCATATGTATTATTCTAGATGAATTTTGGCTGTATTGAAATGCTATTATTTTACCTGTAATAAAGTAGTTTTTAAATATTAATCCTGTTCTGGAAGTCCTTGTCTAATAAGTCATACTATAGTTTTGGAGTCACTTAATAATTTACCATTATTAATGAAACGAAGGGAAAGCAGTGAAACAATCAAATTTGAATTTCAAGGCATTGTAGAAGGCCTCGAATGCTGTTTGCTTTCTTTCAAAAGCTGAACATTTTAAATTAATTCTATTTCTAGGTTTAAGCCCTTCTTAAATATCCTGCTTCCAACTAATAAAGAACTCATGTCGTTTGGATACCACAGTCATGCTTCCTTCTCTGTCTTTAACTTCTGATTGTTTTTTCGTTCCGCTCTATTTCCTGGGAGAGCTCTGAAGTCCTCATTCTTACCTTATGTCATTTCCCGGGAGAATCTTTGCTCCATATTCTTGCTCTCCTCTCCGTCTCTAACGTTGCCAGAACAGAGCTCTTTGCTATGAGCAGTGATGTTCACAAATAGAAGAGCAAACCATGGTAAAGAATTTAATTTCAGTACATTCTTATCACCAAGTGGAATAGTGTGGTGATCTCAATGCAGGGAACGTGTCCAAAACAAAACCTTGAACCTAGTAAAATGTGATGAGCAGCTTTGGTAAAGGTTCTTTAAAAAGTCATTGTGGGGCCGGAGGGTTAGCTCAGTGGTTCTGGCGCCTGCCTAGCAGGGGCAACGTCTTGAGTTTGATCCCGGTAACCAATACAATGCTGGGCGTGGTGACTCATGACCACCAGCAATCAATACCACATACCACAGTGCCGGGCCTGGTGGCTCACGCCTGTCATCCCAGCACTCGGGAGGCAGAGGCAGGAGGATTGCTGAGTTCCAGGCTTGCCTGGGCTCCATAGTGAGCTCAGAGCCAGCCTGAACTGCAAAGCAAGACCCTGTCTCAAAAAAAAAAAAAAAAAAAAGTCATTGTGATATACTGGTACAAATTTCTCAGTGTTGAGTGTGGTTGTGAGCTGTATATAAAATGTACTGATAAAAAATTCAATTTAAAAAAAAGTCATTGGTGACTATAATATTTTTAATTAGTAATTTTAAATATGCTCTAAATTTTTCTAATATATAATACAAATATTTTATGTAATGAAACCCTTTGTAAAAAATTATTCATGACCATCGCTAAAAAAATAAGTGTTTTTTTTTTTAGCTTACCATGATTTGGTAGTTTCTGTAGATCACCACTCCGGTCAAATGCATAGCAAGGATTACAAGGAAGTCCGTTTTACTATGCTGCTGTCTGTTTTCATATTTCCATGAAATCTGTGTCTCTACATCCATTTATACTTCATGCAAGGACCTGATGAAGTTGTTCATGTCTCTGAATAACAATATAATGAGTGAGGTTTTTGTACATGGAAAGCGAAGGGTAGAAATGTGTGGAGATTGGACATGTTCTATCTCAGAAATTAATGGTAGAGAAGATTTAGAGAAAAGAGAAGGAAAATGTGAGAATCTGAAAGACTGTGTGTTTACCACAAATAAATTTTCTATTTAAAAGATTTCTGAATATTATATGTGACAGACTTGGTTATGAAATTTACATGGAATGCTCACAGTGTAAAATCTGCTTAACTCTTACTAGGGAAATGATGTTCAGAACATATAAGACAGAGAAGGAAAATATGAGCAATAAAATATGAAAACTAAGAGCTCATAGATAAGAGTAATGAAACCGATATCTTTGTTAACAAAATGTTACATTGTTTAACTCTCATGCATCAAATAGAAGGGTTGAATGATAACATTTCCATTCAAGTTCAGTGACTGTTTAATTCCTCATATGGGTTAGGCAAATAGAAATTTAATGTTGAGTTCAAATCTTAATATTGATTACCTTTTTCACAACAATCTCTAACTACAAAAGGAAACAGACAAGTAAGTGTAGATTTCCTAAATAAATCATCTTTCTATGGAAAGACAATGAATATAACTTTCAGAAAAGTAGTATCAACTTTGAAGATTGTGTTAGTCATAATCAGCTTTCTTTCACCATAACAAATACCTGAGGCAATCAACTTATAAATAGAAAAGGTTTATTTTGGCTCACAGTTTTGGAAGTTCCAGTATATGACTGCCTGTGGCAAGTCAGAATGTCATGGTGAGAGTGCATAGCAGGGCCACACTCTCCCCTAAGGAAGAATGCCTCTAGGAACCTGAGGACGTCTCACTAGGCCTCTGTCTCCTAGTTCTAAACAGGTCCTTCCTGGGGATCAAGCCTTTACTGTATGTGCATGCGTGGCACATGTAAATCTTAAACTAGAGCATATATGCAGTAGTGCCAAGTTTGTGCGTATCTTGTATCCAGCGTTTCCTTCAAAAGATGTATCTTGCAAAATATTTTTAAATGAGTTCTGGGTTTAAATTTAGCATGGGAGTGTGAACATGAAGAAAACCTATGTTTGGGAAATAAATTAATGGAAATCATAAGTTAAATAAATGTAATGGTACATAGTTTTAGAAGTTCATACACAGGATATTATTTTGTAAAATTGCAATGAGGGGACATGGTGATGGATCTCTCATCTCTTGAATGTGTTTTTATTCATCTTCTTTACTCAGTCAGCTCTGTTCACTGATCTCATGAAGGTAAATAGACTGAAAAAAAATTATGTTCCCTTTGCTTTCTCTTACCATTTTTCCTTTGGAAAAACAATTCTTTTTTCAACCTGTTCTGTGATAAAGTGCCAAGACCAGGTGATGTAACCAATATTTAACCACTTTAAGACTCTCTTTGTAACACAAGAATAATGACAATACTAACACTAACCACTGTGAAAGAGCCCAGTGCGTAGTAGGTACAATTACCGGTTAACCCCTTGTGCCTAAAAGATTACCCAGAAGTGTTTCATTTTCTAATCATGCATTGCTTTCTTTTTTAAATTTAATTTCATTTATTGGTACATTATATATACACATCACAATTACACTTCACTATTACTTCCTATTGCAAGTCCAGCTATCAATAGAGATGTATGTCAAAAGCGAAATATCCCCCCAATTTTTAGTTTGTGCATTTGTCTTACTAGCACTGTTGTTCTCTCTCTCATTTGGTCAATTAATGTTTTTATCTTTGAATTCATCTCACCCACTTGTTTCTCTTCTCTGCTTGTCTCCCTCAACTTTGTATCCATTACTAGTCCCTGATGATTTTTCATTCTAATATACTATTTTTATCAGGTGACTACGTGGTTAATGACTTTCCCCAACTCCCTTCTGCCCTCAGTATTATTTCACCTTTTGCTTTAGCCATTCAGACTTGTTCCACTGATCTGCCAGAGCTACTCTCATCCATGTCTTTCACTTTTACCTATATTTAGTTCTCCTGAAACTTGCTGCTTTTGCAAACTCTCCTGCTCACTATTTTGAATATTGTGTGCATTTCATTTAATTAGCTAAAAATCACTTCTTTGAATTGACAGCTTTTCTCCTTTGTGTTTGCTGAATTCTAATCCATCTTTCGCTGCTCTATTGAATAACTACATTTTCTAGGAAATATTCTCTGATTATTTTAGTGAAACCTTGTCTCTCTGTTATTGACATC
>PVIC010020122.1:0-29864 GCA_004025085.1 Thryonomys swinderianus | reverse complement strand
TCACTATGGTGCCCAGGCAAGCCGCCGCGAACTCAGCAATCCTCCCGTCTCTGCCTCCCGAGTGCTGGGATTACAGGCGTGAGCCACCACGTCCGGCATTGTGGTATGCGGTGTTGATTGTTGGTGGGCGTGTCTCCACACCCAGCATTATATGTGGTTACCGGGGATCGAACTCAGGACCTTGCGCTTGCGAGGCAGGCGCCGGAACCACTGAGCTAACCCTCCGGCCCAATTTTTTTCTTATAATAAAAATAGTACAGAACATTTTTTACTACACGCATTTGCAATCCACTCTCTAAATATTTTACTATAGATTTCTGTTTATTAGCAAGTTAAGTTGTATACATTTAAAAATGCTTATGTTGCTAAATTTTCTTTAGTAATTTTATAATATTTTGCCTAAATCTCTGGGAAAAATAATAAAGTAAACAAGCCCACATTTTATTAAATTAAAGCAATAAATTATTCTTTATAATGTTCCAATTTAATTTGCAAAAATACTGTTGGACAGTACTGTTGGTATTTCATATTTTTTCAAACATATTACTCATTTTTAAATTTGTCTATTTTGATCATGAAGCTATATAATTCAGATCATGGTACTTATGTGGGTCTGGCTTATTTTACTTAACCTAATGGTTTGAACACTACACATTGCAAATCTACATGGAAATAACACAGAACATCATATAAATATTTGTAATTATTATGCCTGTAAAAAAACTTTTCTACGCTACTTATTTTTTTCTTTTAAATATGTGTGTGTGTGTGTGTGTGTGTGTGTGTGTGTGTTTTGAGACAGGGTCTCGCTTTGTAGTTCAGGCTGGCCCTGAGCTCACTATGTAGCACAGGCAAGCCTCAAACTAAGCAATCCTCCTGTCTCTGCCTCCCGAGTGCTGGGATGACAGGTGTGAGCCACCATGCCCAGCATAAATAATGTATTTTTTAAAATAATGTACTTACACAGTCAGGTTCTTTAAGCTGTAATTTCTATATGTGAAATATTTTCCCTATTTCCCACTTTTATTTTCTTATGTACATTCACTGTTGATTCACAGGTTGTTTTAACTTTTATTAAATACAGCTTACCAGTTTCTTTTACAGTCTCTAAATTTAGTTTAATGTTAGCATTTTAAAATGGAATACTAAATAAGCATTTGCATTTGCATTTGGAAGGTTTTCTTTTTTAACCTTTTAAATGTATCTGCTATATCTTTGCTTGTATGATGAAAGTAGGAGCCTGATTCCAAGCATTGTGTTTTGAATATTTTACTCATTGGGAAATTTCAACAGTGTAAATTTGTGTTCTTAAATATTTTATTTTTATCTAGGATTTTACTGTTTCCTCATCATTTTAAGTATCACCCTTCAAAAAACGTGTTTTGGACACCAATATATGACCAGTTAGTCCTATTCTTTTCTTTTATTTCATTACTTTGTTTTTATCAAACATTTTTTCTACATGGGGACAATTAAAGTCACATATAATTTGAAATTCTGCATTAAAGTTAGAATTTCAGAGGCTGGGTCAGTTATCAATTTCCTAACTGAATACAGTACATCCAATGAAAATGCTTGCTTTTATTATACTAGAAATAGTTTATTCTATCCCTACATAAATTATTTTTATCTGTAAATATATATGAAAAACCTATCCTAGTCTAGTCACCTAAAAGGAATCCAGCAGTGATGAAGGGCATCATGGAACCTGCACTTCTTCCTGCTTCAGTTCTAAGAGAAATTAATCCATTCTTCTATTTCAAAATATTTATGAAATATCTACTGGTAGAATAATAGGCAATACAATATGCAGAAATGTCTCAAGTCTACAGTGGGTGGTGAGAGAAGTTTCTTGAGAAGATGAGAACCTAAAACAATATAAAAATATTCATAGCAGAAGGGAAATTATATAATGCTTAGGACAAATTTGGAGCATTAATGCAGAAGAAAGAAATCCACTGTTACTAGAACGTAATTAGAAAGGAAAATGTCCAGCTAGCTGATGAATTTATCATATTAATACATATTCCACGTTTTAATAAGATACTACCCTGCCATAGAATTCATGAATATGCCTATTTTTATTTGCAATTGTAGTAACAAAAGTGAATATAGTGTCTTTCCTGCAAACAAACTATAAATGAAACCAAATTTATAAAAATATGACTAATGATAACATCACAAACCAACTGCTTCCATCTACATACAGTAAATCCAATCAAGTTTAAAATAACTATGAAGCTGGGCGTGGTGGCTCACGCCTGTGGTCCCAGCACTCGGGAGGCAGAGACAGGAGGATTGCTGAGTTTGAAGCTTGCCTGGGCTACATAGTGAGCTCAGAGCCAGCCTGAACTACAAAGCGAGACCCTGTCTCAAAAAAAAAAAAAACCTATGAAGATTGAGAGTCACACCATTAACAAAATGAAGGACAGTATAATAGATTATCTGGTATCAAGGTATTAACAAAATAAAAGTTTATATGTAAAAAGAAAAATTAGGAAGTTTTTCTTAGCATATGAATAGTCTTAGAAATGAGTTTACATTTTAAATTACAATACAATGCATTAAAATGAAAAAAATATTTTTTGAAAATAAGTATCTTCTAGATTTTCATGATTTTCTACCCTCTCATTGATTCTATGATTCTTTGTGAGTTAATTTTGCTAAAAAGTAGGTCATTTTCTAGATATGTTCTACCTTCTCTTATGCTGGGCTCATTTTTGTTCAACCAACATACATTGAAAGTATTATTGTGAATATTTCCTATTTTACAAAATATATTGTACATTACAGAACTTCTTTACATCTACAGGTTCTCATACCAGAGAAAAGATACAATATTTACATATCTGTGATCAATTTATTTCCCTTATTAATGTGTCCTCAAGGTCTATTTATATTTTATAAAATAGGAAATATTCAAAGGGAATGTGGTGGGGGAATGTAATGATGGGAAAGAATAAATATGATTTGGAAAGAAAAAGAAATAGCATGTATATAAGGGTGCGGGTTGTAGGTGGGTAGTGATATGGGTAAAAATTAGAATTAACTTCTGTCATATACTGGTACAAATTCCCCAATGTTGAGCATGATTGTGAGCTGTACATAAAATGTACCAATAAAGAATTCAATAAAAAAAGAGAAAGTAGTATTGTGTTCTTTCCTTTAGCTGCCTCAGCTTCTTTATTAAGAAGAAGTTATATCTATGGGTCTATTTCAGTCCTTTGGTTTTTTTCTGATCATGTATTTGTTGATTTTTCTCTTTATGGCTTGAAAGTTTGTACTTTTGCCTTAGTTTTTTGGTAAGCATCCTGGATGAAGTTTGCATACTTCTGACTTCTTGACCTGTAGTTTGTAATCAGTTTCAAAAATAATCCTGTCCTTTTTTAAAAATATCTTTACTATTTCCTCTGCTTTTCCCATTTGTATCTTAATCACACTTTATTTTCCTTTGTCCCAGTGTTCTTGAGTGTCCTGCTTACAATTCTTATTCCTTTTTCTCTTTGCATCTCAATTTAGAAAGTTTGTTCTGACCTGTTGAAGCTTCTTGACTTTTCAGTTGCATGTAGTGTGCAGTAGCTCTCAAAAGCTCTTTTCTTTTCTGCTACAGATTTTCCTCTTTGAGTCTTTCTTAATGATGCCATTTCTTTGCTTACAATTTGCATCTTTTCTTTTATTGTTTTTTTTTTCCATTAGAACATCTCACATGATTCATAGTTGTTATAATTCTCAGTCAAATGTTGGAACTATGCGCCTTCTTGATGCTGGTGATGGTGCTTCCTTTGTGATTCACATTGACTTTTTTTTTTTTTTTTGAGACAACGTCTCACTTTGCAGTTCAGACTGGCCCTGAGCTCATTATGTAGTCGAACTCAGCAATCCTCCTGCCTCTGCCTCCCAAGTGCTGGGGTTACAGATGTGAGTCGCCACCACTGGCAAGAAGAAGAAGGTTTTTTTCTAGTACATCTTTTACTAGGACAATAATGATTACATTGTGGAGAATTCATATGTATACAAAATGCCTCCTAATTTTTTTTATCCCCTTTCTTTTTCTCCCTTCCCCTTCTATCCACCTCTTGATTGCCTTTCTCTGTTTTGGGTTCAATTTTAAGTAACATTTCAAAATAGACATCACAAAAGAGATAGCAAGTGATCAAAGCCTTGAAAGAAATGAAGGAAAGAACTTTAAGCATATCTAGGGCAGGGACCTTGGACAGGGAAAAGCAGACTCAAAACATCTTAGATGACACTAACTGACTGTCATGAAAGGCAGCCAGGTGAAGCCTGAATCTGGATGTCCAGCAGGTGAAGCTAGAGACAGTCACAGAAGGACAGGGAAAAATCTCGGGCATGCTTGTTAATCTCAGATGGAAAGAATTTTGAGCAAATGTGACATGCTATGGGTTTGAGTTCACAGGGTCATGAGAGTGTTTTTAAATATCATCTATTAAACTTTGCAATTTGTATTAATATGTACTAATATATAATGACCACAGTCACTGTAGGGTGTTGGTACATATGCAGAGCATATTTTATACTTCCTTCTCTTCCTCTACTTTAGCCTTTCATTCATCTCTTAATTCCATTTTCAAAAAATCATATATCTCTATTTTATAATGCCATTTTCCTTGTGATGTTTTTATTTGATTATTTTACTTCTTGTTTTGAATGAATACATGTATTTTTATTTACCCCTGTCTTACTGTGGTATCTATATGTTATATCTATATACTGAAAGTTCTCAATTCAATTTTACATTGAATAAATTATAAAATTCATCAAATAATGAGCCAACTCATTCTAGGGGCTGAATTATGACAAAAAAGTCATTTGCAAAAAAAAAAAAAGACAAGCCATTCCAATATAAAGAAGATGAGGAACAAAGGGAAGGTGATCAAGACATTCTGACAAAATACATTATGCTCCATACCAATATCTACTGAGGCAGACCATAAAATGTTCACAGAGTTCATGATAAGTTCATGAGTGTCTTTATAGCAAGAGAGATAATGTGACATTTGAAGTCAGTAGTAGCAATTTGAATGTCATAAATGAATTGAAACACAGCATATCAGATCTAGAGAAATCATTTACTTTTCTACTAAAATAGTCCAAGAAAATAAATTGGGACTGAGACTCAGGAACTTTTATTGAGAAGCCTTCTGGGTGGTGGAGATCTTCGGGTGGTTATCTACAAGTTGAATTTCGACTTTTAGTGCTCTTCTTCCTTTTATGACTTGGAAGAAACAGAAATGCTCATATTCTTTAGAAAAAGTTTATGTATGTAGACCAAGTAATTCTACATAGGGAGTTATAAACTCAATTTTGAGTTCATATTTATATGAAAAACTTCTAATAGGATCCTAAATGACACAAAGGAAAAGCAATCAAATTATCTTTCAGCTGAAGCATATAAACTGGAAATGAAGGCTTACACCACAGGATCTTGTTCCATGTGGCATATAAAAAAGGTATTTAAGGGGAAATTAAATTGAAGTATATTCACTATAATGTTAATTGATACAGAAAATGTCAACTCAAGTTGCTCATAATAGTTAGAGATGAGCAAATGATTCAAAGTAATGTGGGTTATGATGATATTGATCACTCAAGTTTTTTCACTCCAATTCACTTTACACTGTGTCCTTGGGAAAGCAATAAAATAATAATAAAAAAGTAATTTAAAACATACTTAATCAAGTTTTTATTTTAGATGTTTTGGACTTCTTTTGACCTTATTAGAAAGAAATATACTTATAATAACCTTTTAAAAGTTAATAGAGGAACTAGTGTCAATTATACCAAAATATATAGTAATTTTTGTACACTCAGCCATTCTCAATTTCCTACACATTTTTCAGATGAAAATCATAACACATAACAAAGAAACTATGAAAATATAAACATATATATTATAACTATTCATAATACAGTAAATCTATTTTAGGCATAATGTTTTCTCTGAAGACTAAAATGTTCACTTTGTTTGAAATTTCAACAGTTGTAACACCAGCATTTATGAAGAAGTTGAAGGGAAACATACTGGGAAGAAACATATTGGGAAGTACCCGAACCTCAAGTATAAAATGACTTACACAAATACAAACCAAGCAGTTTCCCGGGTGTCCCCAAGGGCTACTGAAACAGAATTACCAGCAACCCCCAGTGGTCATGCCTTTTGTTAAAAAGGTTTTAAATAACTGATGGTGAAAAAAATTAATGAGTACAGGGATAGAAAATGAGGAGTAAGATATTCTCACTTCACAAATCTTTTCATACAACTTTGGAAAATTAAACAGGATAGTAAGATATAAAGGACTTGGAACATGATCTAATTTTTGTTGTTATTCAAAAAATGACTTTATGCTAATTGGAAGCAGTAAGATGAGACTAAGAGATTAACAGTACGATTTTCATCAAGAAATCCAAGGAGATTTGACACCAAGTCAAGGCCATGAGCTTAAATTGGGTGGGGTGATGCAGAAATGAAGAAAAGTAGTTCCCCGTAACTCATAAACTTGAACAAATGCTAACAGTAGGAGGTGAGAGTGAGTGGTATATCCAAATGGCCTAAAATTTGCTCTAGTTTTGATCAAAATTTTGAATTTTCTTCTATCAGCTTCTAACTTCCTTTTTCTCTGTGGGATTTTTTTTTTTTTTTTTTTTGACAGGGTCTCGCTTTGTAGTTCAGGCTGGCTCTGAGCTCACTATGTAGCCCAGGCAAGCCTCGAAATCAGCAATCCTCCTGCCTCTGCCTCCCAAGTGCTGGGATTACAGGCGTGAGCCACCATGCCCGGCACTGTGGTATGTGGTGTTGATGGCTGGTGGGCGTGAGTCTCCACACCCAACACTGTATGTGGTTACCAGGGATCGAACTCAGGACCTTGTGCCTGCAAGGCAGGCACCGGAACCACTGAGCAATCCTCCAGCCCAAGTTGGGAAAATTTTAACTGTAATTTTTTTGTCCTTTGTGGTGTACATAGTCTTCAATTCTTGCCAGTTTTATAACCTAAAAATGACTTTCTCAAGGACTCGGGAGCCTTTGTGGAAAAGAGCTTAATGTCCACACATATATATTTGGAGATCCGAGCTGTCTTCATCACATGGATGGTGCTGCCTGGTGTTGTTCTCACGTACTTTCTTGTACCTCACACCAGGCAAAGAACTCCCTTGAGTTTTATTTTAATAGAATCGAGTTCAAGTTTCTTCTCTACATCAATACTTTTCAAGTTTTCCTTCCCTAATTAACAGTTTCTGGTACATTTTTCCCTTTAACTTTCCTATCAGAAATTCAGAAAGTAAAGAGTGTATTTATAGAATACTGAAGAATGTAACTGACTCGGTAAATCAAAAATATAGAAGAGATAAAAACAGAATTATACAAATGTACTTTAGAGCTTATCAACTGTTTTCAAAATATATTAGATATTATCATACCTATTAACATTCATGAAGACATCAGACCATTGGACTTAATATTAATATGTTAGTATTTGAAGGTATTAACAGAAAGAAGATGTAGTAGATCATGGAAACTTTGTTAAAGGAATGACACAGGACTGTATCAGTGAGGAAGAAATTTAAAGCAACCAAATTTGTGTCAGTTCTTTAAATTCTAGTAATTTCTGCTGTTGGGATAATTACAAAAGAAGGCTAGAAACATCAAATATTTGTTTCTGTTAAATCCCATTAATTTTCTAGACAATGTTAGTCTCATTTGCTCTTTTTGAGTCCCTTAATAACATTTCATATATCCTTACATTGTTTAATTCTTCATTTTATTTTGATCACTAAGCAAGATGTTCTATGACTCACAATTTGCTACTTTTTCCCTTTGAAATTTCTATCATTGCCTGAATACTTGTAGTCAAAGCTATCATTTCCAACATATTTAATAGGATCTTGTTGTAATTCAAAACATCTCCATCTTGCAGTATTATTCTAATTTATTTGGAGTAAGAAATCTTCAGTATTTTTTTAGCTATTTCTGGAATTTTCCTAAATCTCTGCCGTTTTAAGAGAAGGAATGTTAGTGTTAAATGTATTTGAAGTGTATATGCATGCATAATTTAAGAAATTTAATTTGGTGTATTTTGTTGTTATCTTTTTTTTTCTATTTCTT
The DNA here is from genome assembly GCA_004025085.1 of Thryonomys swinderianus. Classification (NCBI taxonomy): domain Eukaryota; kingdom Metazoa; phylum Chordata; class Mammalia; order Rodentia; family Thryonomyidae; genus Thryonomys; species Thryonomys swinderianus. The sequence continues at coordinate 21,742 of PVIC010020122.1, read as the reverse complement.
TGTTACATATGATCTAGTTGCTGAGTGAAGAGAAATTACTTTTCAGATAAATTAAGTAAAAATAATTCAAATTTTCAGCAACCTAATTGTAATATTTCAGTAAAAATCTGCCATGTATGCTCAACAAAGAGTAACTGTGGGGGATGAAAAGGAGGTGGGAGAAGATCGGTTTTGATGAACCGAAAACTGCTCTTAAATCTTACTGAGTTTCACAGCAAATGCTGGCTTTGTTGTCAGGACAATGACAGTTTCTTACCAGCAGAATTTGCAAGGCCGGATTCAGTTTTTCAAATGGAAAGTACCACAGACATCTAGGGAATAAATGCTGTCTCATCATTGACTCACACATGCAAATCTCACATCACACATGCAAAGCTCATGATTTTTAAATCATAAAAGGTATAGTCTAAGTTCTACATAAGTTAGAAGATTTTAAACCTCCAAACATCTAAGAAAACCCAGTTTGTTTTAAAATCCTTTAGCATTTAAGAGTGGTAATATTATTTCAAGTTTTTATGCAAAAAAGATGGATTTGTTAATAATTTATAAGATGTGATATTTTAGGTACTAAAATGCTAAGTTTTGTTTCTCCTGTTCCCATAATTTCTAAACTTACAACAATTCTCTTAATATGTACTTATTAATATTAACAAGGATAATTTTTACCATAAATTTTGTTCTTCATCTTTTTATTGTGCAATGTCAGTTCTGACTGAAGGTTTTAGCGTGCATGTGAAATCATTGGAAGCCCGGTGCAGTGGCTCACACATGTATTCCCAGCGGGTGGCAGAGGCAGGAGGATTGCTGTGAGTTTGAGGCTTTCCTGGCCTACATAGTGAGTTCAGGGGAAGACTATACCACAAAGTGTGACCTTGTCTCAAAAAATCTAAAAACAAACAAACAAAAAACAAAAAGGAAAATCATTGGAATAATACAATTTGTATTTTATAGCTCATTTATTCATGTTAGCGGAGGTCTGGAAATATTGTATAAACTAGCTCAACAATTTTCCACTTTTTAAAATGTGCCCATGTGCTCAACATTCTACCTTCAGTTTGCTGAAGAACATAAAAATATTTACCAGAAATACTTTCCCTACCTATGCCTTTCCTTTTCTGTCATCATTTGAGCCTAGGTTTGTTTGTTTATGTATTTATTTATGTATTTATTTTTTTGTTTATTTGGACAAGGACTCACTTTCTAGTTCAGGTTGGCCCTGAGGTCACTACGTAGTACAGGCTAGCCTTGAACTAACAGCAATCTTCCTGTTCTTGCCTCCAGGGTGCTGGGATTTATAGGGATGAGCCACCACGCACAGCACTGTGGTACTGATTCCTGGTGGGCGTGAGTCTCCACGACCTGCTCTATGGTGTGTGGTGACTGGGGATCCAAATTGGGACCTGCGCTTGCCAGGCAGACGGTGGAACCACTGAGCTAAATCCATGGCCCCAACCCTAGCTATTATTTAATAGAAGTAAAAAGAGAACAGACTTCACAATAATTTCCTGTTTCCTGGAACACCTTTGCTGCATTCCTCATATTGACTTCAGACAGTGAGGAAGCTCAACATGCAGGGCTGTCAAGATTGATCTCTATTTTCAAACATAGACATGATAGACATACTTTCTTACCTTTTACTCACATGGATCTTGCTCAGCTCACACATGTAGGGCTTTATTAAAATTCTGACCTAATGGAGTATCACAAACGTTATAGATATATAGATGGAAATGAATGATGGCAGATATGTAGGTTTTACCTCTACTACAAACATGCATTTTCCATTGTCCTTTTGGAGTTAGAAAGTGCAAGTTCAAAGATATTATTACTCATAATTTCAAGGTGGCAATAGCAAAGAGTTAAACAAACCACACACTTCTCAATCTGTGACCCTGTGCACTGTCCTGATTCCACCTTGCTAGACACAGTCAGTGAAAGACTGTTTAATGAATCACTGACAAAGTTTCTCATGAGAGGCCCTCAGTGGTCCCTTAGGGTCTTGTTATTTTTTATTTTATTTATTATATTATTATTTTATTTTATTTTGCCTCTCGGAATCGGTGCCTTGATTTAGGAATTAGCTGGCTGATGAGAGAAACAGGAAGTTGGAATAAAGAAGGGTTCCTTCAGTGTAAGATGGAAACTGCACTCTAAGCAGCAGAGTAGAATGAAGTTAACTGAATTCTGTATTTGTTTTTCCAGACTCGAGAGCTGGATCTGTCAATGTGGGCAAACAGAAGTTCCAAAATGATACAAATGTCCCGTGCCTGTCCCCTGGCTCCTTTCCTCCATATTCTCACTCGACCTGGAACCTTCCCTTCCTCCAAGCTCCCGTACCAACTCCTCAGGGTGGTAAGTCTAGAAAAGCACATACTCTTCTCCATTATATTTTTTATTAAATATATACAGCTTTACAGTTATCACACTTTTGTACAATCAGAGTAAATACAGTTTGGTTACTCTAAAACTTTCTATAATGATTAATTTTAACTAATCCACACTGCTATATGCCATTGACTTTTGTTCTCTTAATATTTAGTTTTCTGAACAGTTTTTCTATTTAAAATTAAATAACAGCATTCTGCATCTGATATCTTGTGCTTTATCCGGATGATTTTGAGGTTTGCTTATATTGCAATGTGATTGGTTGCTTGTTATTTCTTATTGCTGAACAGTATCTCAATTATTTAATATCTTGCTTTGTGTTTAGTTGCTTGTTCATTATTTAACGAGTATCTGTATTTTTTGCACTTTTTAGTTACAAATAATGCTGCTATAAGTACTCTGTGCATGTCTTGCATTAATAATTTTATTACTGTGTAAATTATTTCCAATAAAAATGTAATAAAGTTGAAGTTCATATTAGATTTTCTAGGAAATGGCATTTTTTGTAATGTCTGTGCCATTTTTCATTTTCATGAATAATTGTAATTTCAAATTTTCTGTATTCTCACAAACACCCTTTAAATATGGTTGGGTGCAGTTATTCAAGTGGGTAGACAGTGATATATCATTGGGGTTTTAATTTGCCTTTCCTAATAAATAACATTATTGAATTCGATATACTTTAGGGTATTTAGTAAATAAATGTTATTAGTTCATCTCTAAGTATTTAATGTAATTAATATTTAATGCACCTGAATATTTTCCCTGTATCTGACATCATCAAATCTTATGCCTACAACTGCATTTAAGCTTGTTAAACTCAGAGGCTTTTCCTTGTGCATTTCATAGTTGCCTTTCAAGGCTTAGATTAAAGGCCATGTTCTTGCAGTTACAAGGCTTAATATCATTTGTAATAATGCAGGATTGTTTTTCTTATTTTTCAAAAACGTTAATAGTTGCATATGTATATTATTTAATGTCAGGATTTTAGCCATGTAAACCAAGTTTCAAAGCTTTGGAATTGAACGTTTTGATTTGCTTTACATTTGTGACTTTGCTGGTTGCTTAGTTTGTTCTCCCAGATGATAGTAGTTGTGCTCATGTTCACCAGCAAAGTTAACCAAAGTGTCCCAGTCTAACAAAATTCAGATAGTGTGAGAAGTAGTATCTATATAACGTATTAGAACTCTCATGTTATGAGACTTGAGATTTCATTAGATAATTTGGAAGATGGTTCAAGGAAACAGGTACTTTAAAATTTAGTATAGTTAAAAAGCAATTCTGATTTGCTTTACTCTTTTGTCAAAAAATACAGAAAGAAAGCACAGGACATAGTAATGAGTAATAATTGCCTGGAGCCCACAAAAGGAAGGATCACAAATTGTTGCAATATGGAGAGCAATTGAATTTAACTCCAACAGAAAGTGCCTGAGAATATCATTGAGGAGATTAGTCAAGTGATAGAACCATGTGCATTTGATAACTAATGCTTCTGGAAGAGGGCTTACTCCACATTTCTGGAGATCAAATAAAAAGGGTGCTATCTTTCATGATTATTGTTTTATTTTCAATTTTTAGTTTTTTATTAATCCATGTTTGCCAAAAAGAACATTACTCATATCCTTGACAATCACATTCTTGGATAATATTAGTAAGAGAAGAAGATAACTCTTAAATCTCGAATAGACATAATATAATTTACGATCAATTTTTGAAATAAATTATCAGAGAAGAGTGTCAAACACTAATAGTGAGGAAGAAGCCCGCCTAAACCTCAATCATAAAAGAAATTTAAGGTAATGTTGGTCAGTGTATTTATCATTGTTTGATTGAACAACAAAAACAAAGAAAAAATTGTAATTGTAAATTACAAAACTCTAATTTCTAAAACAAAACTCTAATTAGGCTAACATGGAAAGAGGCTTATTATTTGTTTTTTTTTAGTTGAGTTTATTGGTACATTCTATACATACATTATGATTGCTTTCACTATTGAGAATTTGTACCTGCACATCACATACCTTAATACTCATTTCCTGCCCTCCCTACACCCTCACCCTTATATACATAAGCTTTGTTTCCTTTTTCTTTTACCACCCATATTCTTTCTCTTGTTTATTTTCACTACCCAGCTTTTCCCTTTTCCTTTTGTACATTTTCTTCCTATTTCACATTACTTGTAATACATTTTGACCTTTGTTCTTCTAACAGTGTTTACTGCTTGTGCTTACATGTAATTACAGGAGTTCTATTTATTTGTTGGGTTTACCATCAGAATCATAGAATAACCTCAGGTGATACTGAGAGTTTGAAAAATTATTTATGTTCACCAGACCGTCTAGCAGTTAGTCCTTTGGCACTTACGAGCTCCCACTGTCAGCACCATTTATTTCTGTCTGTACCTTGTTAGTTTTGTATGTCTTTATTTTTTAGAAGAGTCTTGTGTTTGCAAAGGACAAAATTTTTCTTCTAGTTTTTCTCTGTTGAATAAATTATCTGTTTCCCGATTGTACTTTGAATTTCCTTTATAATAGCAATATGACTGGAGTCAGATGACAACTTCTGGATTGCTCTATTGTTCTTATTTTTGCCCATCACAATCTGTGTTCATATACTACCATTTGTTACCTTAATAGAAATTATAATAAATCAGCATAAAACTCGGTCTTGATTCTCATTTTCTTAAAAAATGTCCATGCCTTCCATGACTTTAGAAGCCATTTCTATGATTCTTAAAACTATAACTGCAGTCTTGCTAGTTCCATCAATTCCAGACCCTATATTAAATGGTTACTTAACATTTCTATTGGCTAGCTAATAAATATCTCAAAATCAATGCAGCACAATGTAATTGACTCTTGAAGCTCATCTTCCCTTAAAATGTTCGATTCCTCTAGGGTTTTCTGTTTTAATAGCGTTTCTAGTATTTGGGCAATATGTAGTAATTCTTGACGATATTTTATCATATATTTTTCCTAATCAGTGATTTTGTTCATATAAATCTATCTTGAATTTACTCTCAGAATTCAACTAAAGATCTATGTACTCCATAAAATGCACCATTATATCCTTGCAAGAGGCTCACTCCATTTTATTTTCTCATTACACTGAAAATACAACATCCAAACAGGCTACACCCACACATCTCTTTAAATGGTCCACTGACTAAAAATCATTTAGTGTGAAAGCTGAAGTCAGAAAGCTTCACATGATTTGAATAGCATAGCCTGTCTGACCTCATGTCCTAATTTGACTTCTCTCGTATACCTGGTCAAGCTACATTGATTTCTTGCTGTGGTTGTGTTCCTGCCTCAGAAGCTTTGTTCAGTTTGGTCTCCCTGTTTAGGTTCTCTACTCCACAGTACCTTCTACTCTTGCTTCCTTATTTCACCTAAGCTTTTGCTAAAATTTTAACTTCTCAATGATATTGTCCCTAGGAGCCTTTTTTAAAAGTTCACATCCAACCAGTTTTAATAAAGATTTTCAAGTGAGATAGTATTGATAAGCTTTATAAAGAGATATGCGAAAAGAAAGCAGGCAAATTGTCACACTTGACCTTGGAAAATGCAGAGTGCCACAATCCTCTGCAGGCTGGACGCTAGCCCATTAAAAGAGTGGCTCAGTCCAATTCCATAGGCCTCAGAGACACAAAATTTTATGCTACAGTTCTCAGCCTGAGACCAAAGCCCCAAGAGTCCAGAAGGAGGTCATCTGTGTGAGTCCCGAGTGGGAAGACTAGTGCAACTTGAATTCTAAAATAAAAGTACAGGGGGAAAAAATGTCATCCAGCTTCCAGAGAGGAAGGCAAATAATTATTGGTCTTTCTGCTCTATGTACACTTCCAGCCTATGGGATAATGTCTTCATTGAGGGCAACTATTCTCCACTGATTCCAGCAACTCACATACCAATCTTTCTGGAAACCACTCACAGACAAACCTGATTTATTAGTCACAAATCAGTTATTAGTCATAAAACCCCTCAGAGACATACCTGGTATTTGTTAGTTCAAGCAAATATCCAAATTTCTGGTTTCTCCTTTAGCTACAAGATAGACATGCCAATTCCCCGATGAAATAACAAGAGTAATTGTTTTAGTGTCTGTTTGTTTTCCCTAAATTAATTAAACTGTCACCCTTATAACTATCCTGTCTCGGTAAACCTGAACCCTGCAGAAAATCCTCTTGTTTCTTTCCAGTATTTATCACTCTAAAATCACATTAAGTTTATCCATGTGGCATGTTTTTCTCTTTCTCCTACAACATAAGTTTCACTACCAGAGAGTTTTGCTTGTTAGCTGAAAATTGTTTAACAGATCTGCAAATATCATGGCTGAAATACATGAATAGATCAAAGAGGATTTAATGTCTCAACATTTTCTATAGAATATTGCATTGATGGTATTCTATCAAGCTGAATTAAAAAAAATTCTGCCATCCTGAATAAAATACGCTTTTAGTACAAAATAATACAAGAATTTAAGTGGTCTATCAGAACAATGTTTTGTTTTTAGCTTATAGTCAAATGTAAGTAATGGACCAGTATAATCTGTCTACACCATGTTTTTTTTTTTTCAGGATTCTCATTAGTTCTTTTTAAATATCTTTGCTGCTCAGATTAGAAGAAAGAAAATAAATGATGTTTAACCAACTTCTGAGTTTTAAAGTTTATGCTTCAAACTATTGTTCTTCTTACAGTAAACAAAATGACAACTGATTTATGAAAAATAAAGCAGAGAAATATTTTTTTCACAGAGACAGAGATAATTATGAAAAACATCAGTATGGATTATGGATTATCATAAACCATTTAATTGATAATGAATAGGACTCACAATATTAGCCTTAATTTATTTGTTTTAAGTCTCTTGATTGATTTCTAATTTTGAAAAGCTCCTGGTTATTTCCTTTCTTTTACATAAATTTTTGGGATCTTAGAGATAATCTTTCTGTCTGAAACTTCTCTATTTTTTGTAATTGGAGATAATCTATTATTCTTTTTAAAAACATTTTATCTTTGAGAGGTTTAAATAAAAAAAAGGGAAGTTTATGAAGGAGCTAGGTTTTTAAAATCGATTTTACTGATACATTTTATATACACATTATGATCACATTCAACTAATTTTAATATTATAGTTACTAATCCTTTACTTTTCAGTAAAAATATTATGTAATCATAAGAATTATTTCTGTTACTCAAATCATCTACCTGTGATTTATTTATTCCCAAATAGAGGTTTGCTGAAATGATAACAAAAAATATAACAGACTTGAGATTCAAGAGGGAAAACATATGGGACATAAATATTGAACGGATAAGGAAATTGAGTGTTATGTAGATATTCATGGCCTGGAATTACTGTGGTCAAAGTAACTTCAATCAGAATGGAGGATTAATTTAATATTAATACACAGAGGGAATCTAGTTTCACAGCTGTCTGGGTAATATTTTTTTTTAACATTTTTCCTGAATTAGTTGAAGCTTTGGTCTTCTGTCATTGGGCATTTCTTTATGTGAGAAACAGTCACTATGAAGAATTTGCAAACTGAAAATTATAATCCTTAGCCAGGTGAAGCAATCCCTTACAGTAGTCATGTGTAAGTTATTTAGTTTTCTTGAACTTTCGTTTCCATTTCTATCAATTAAAAGGTCTCTAGAGTCTGTGGGAAAATTATACAAATTAAGCCATTCAAAATCCCTCATACACCTAATTTAAACACTTTAAAAGTTGTTTCTGATTTTCATCAGTGTTTGCTGGACTTAAATTCATCCCTAAATTCATACAATCTGTTCCTCGTAAATATAGAGGGGAATAGGAAAATATATCTAAATGCTGAAAGTGCATAATTAGAAGATCTAAATTCTGGAATTGCATAATTAGAAGAGAAGTGGCAACCTGACATCAAGATACCAAAACCAGGACACAAAATTTAAAAAATTTGAATTCATTTGGGATTTTTGAGATGATTTATTTTCTGTGAAATGAAGTATGTGAGTTTGTTTCAAAAATGTGCCTAGTATGAAGGCAGAAAATACAATGGATTTGTGACAGTGCTCTAGAGGCAGCAGCTTCATTGACAAAATCATAAAAATACTATAAAGTATATGAGATGTTCAGGCCATTCAAAAATTGTTTTCTGACATTTGAATACATTAACAGTCACAAGTTTTACAAAATTAATACCACCACTGTAATTCCAGCACTCAGGAGGCAGAGACAGGAGGATTGCTGAGTTCGCAGCAGCTTGCCTGGGCTACATAGTGAGCTCAGGGCCAGCCTGAACTACAAAGCGAGACCCTGTTTCAAAAAAAAATAATAATAATAATACCACTAGCCAGACAGGGGATTTTTTTTTTTTGAGACAGGGTCTCACTTTGTAGTTCTGGTTGGCACTGAGTTTACTATTAGCCCAGGCAAACCTTGAACTCAGCAATCCTCCTGCCTCTGTCTCCCTATTGCTGGGATTATGAGTGTGAGCCACCATACCTGGCAATGTAGTGTGCAGTACTGATTGCCGGTGGGCGTGAGTCACCATGCCCTGTATTGATGTATGTGGTTACCACGGATTGAACCAGGGACCTTGTGCTTGCTGGGCAGTAGCTGGAACCACTGAGCTAAATCTCTTGCCCCCAGGGAATTTGTTGTTGTTGTTGTTGTTAGTGGTTTCAGTCAAGTTTGAATTACATGACATTTTGTGTGGAAAACCTATGGACATAGGAAATAACTGGAAACTGAACAGTAGATTTAAGAAGAAAGTGACATTTTCAGTCCTAAATTGAGAGTTGTTGACTAGGCTTGGTATTTAAAGCTAAGGATATACTGGGGCTAACTACTGAAAAGAAGCAAAACATGCATGTAATCTCTTAGAGGATTTTTTTTCATCAGTGCACTGACTTTCTGGAGTCATATTTAAAAGGAAGAAGGTGATTAGAAATCTTCACTGTTGAAATGAGGAAGAAAACGTTTTAAAAAGAAAAGTATGCAATAAAGGGGATACAAGAGAGAAACCGAGATTAAATAACAATTACCTTCTAGATCATCAATAGCATTTTCGAAGAGCTAGATTTTAATCTACTAGCAAGTAAAAACATTGATTGGGTGGTCATATGTTCAGAAAATGGAGGATTTAGGAAAATTGTATAAAGACAGGTAATATGAACTACTTTTAAGCATCTGATAACAGAAATGGGAGATTTTGGGGGGATAACAGGGATCAAAGTTTATGTATATTGGGAGCAGGGAATGTAGGGTAGGCAGAAAAATGGAAAAAAAATGAGAATTAAGTCATGTCACATACTGGTACAAATTCTCAATGTTGATTGTGATCATAATATGATTATAAAATGTATTAATAAAATCAATGAATTAAAACAAATATTCAGGACTGCACTTCTGAGGCAGGGGTGTCACCACCGAGCTAAATCCCTCACACTAGAGGTCTTTAATGTTTAGCAGATTGTCATCCAAACATTTGATTGAAAATAATTAAAAGTAGATAAAAGTCTTAAATGAGAATTATGACTTATTTAGGGTATATTATGGGAATTTTCTGCAGAAATTCTGTAATTATTATTTATTTGAAAGATTAAGGCAGGTATATGAAATTTTCAGTGGCTAGAGAAGAAACATATTTGAGAATGATGATTTCCTTTGAATTTATAGCATCAGTGGAATTTCAACTCCGCTTAACATCACAATATAAAGATTATTTTTATTAATAAATAAATGAAAAGCACAATGAGATACCACTGTAAATCATCAATATAAAAGACATTGGCAGATTTATGAAACAGAAATCGTATTTACTGTGTTCAGAAATGTAACTTGTGCTAAGTGCTTTGACGATCATTTCTGTGACTATTAGATATAAATCAGTCTATATACTGTGTTCCAGCTTATTGTCGTGCGTGTGTCCTACAGAAAGCCTTGAACGTAAGTGTCAGAGGAAATTTAGACATTTTTTGAAGTTTTTATGATAGTCATTAGGCACAAACAAAACCAAATCCAAGACCAGAACTACACCACATTTAAATCAGAACAGAAAGGAAATGTGATTTACCCAAGACTCTTCTAAAAGCTTCAGGATATTTCTTTTAAACCAAAGCTATGTTAAACAGGTTTTTGGTTTGTTTCTTTTTCATTTTGTTTTGCTATTTCTTCATTCATGACTTACAAATTGTACATTGTGTATGATTTATTTTAAAAAGACCATTTAAATTAACATTAATATTTAATGACTTAAATTAAATGACAACCACTCATTTACTTAGACATTTCTATATCAATCCTGCTAGAGTGAAAGTATCATTTGTGAAAAGGGAGTGGGATTTTATGGTAGAAGAAGCAAGATTTAAAGGCCATTTAAACCTTATACAGATTTAAATTTCCTAAATCTTCAATTTGTATATTTTAATTAATGAGCTGAGAAAGTATACTGGTAGTTAGAGAAGAAATAGTGTTGAACATTTCAGTTTTTCTTCATGGGAACTTTCACAAACTTGAGGGAAGCCCAACTACACATAACAAAGGAGTTAATAAGAAAAATCCCAATACTCCATAGGCCTATGGTTACCTACTTTATTTTTAATTTGTCACTGGGCTTGAGAACTTTGTTGTGTTTCATGATTCTGAACCCACCAGAGTTCACTACTGAAGTGTTTAGAGACATTTCAGCAGGATGAGTATGGAATCGCACTAAAACACAGGCTACTGCTAATGAGTGGATGCGTATATGACTCAAGTTCTCCCAGGAACTTGCCATGTCAATTATTTCAGAAAAGGAACCAAGTAATTTAAAGCTGTATTTAAATTTTCATACCACAGGGGTCCTGTTTAATGTGCTGATAATTAAGTATGGGAACTGTAAAGTTATAAATAAACACTGTGTCTGATTCAAACTGCTGCTTCTCGTTCTGGCCACAGACCCTTCAGCATAAGCAGCCTCTATTATCTTCACATCATGTATCTGTCTGTATGGTGGAAACACCATTTTGCAAGCTCTACGTCTTCTGAGACCACTTCCGGGACAACTGAGGTAAAGTTAGAGGTCTTGAGAAAGACTCAATTTATAAATATAAAATTTACAATTTAATTAAATTTATAAATTTAGTTGCTGGGTTTAATCTCATTAATTATAATATATTTTAGGCCCATGTCCTTTACAGAGAAGCAGATAACTAATTAAAACTAATTAGAAACAGCATGTTTCAACTATGCCTTCTAGGATATACTGAGAGCAAACCATTCCACATACACTGTTCTTGGATAAATCATGTTTCCCCGTAAAAGCTGTCATGTAAATTGCAAAATAATCTCTTGAAAGTTATGTGTACATTAAATTTAGCTTGATAGATATGAACACCTTGAGCAAAATTTTCTATCCACCAACTTAGTTTGCCTTTTATAGAGTGAATTCCTCACAGATATTCTAATGCATTTTGCCACCTATTCTAATCTCATGTACAGAGGCATATTCTTTTCTTTTTCTGGATTGTGTCAAATATCTCAGCAAAAACCTGAACATAATACACTGATATATTATAGCCTAACGCAAATTGGAGGATGTCAAGATAAATTCGGCCTGCAAATATCTTCCCCTTCCAACTTGATCTACTTTTTAAGGCCTCACTTTGCTAGTGAAATGGAAATAAATGCACTGTCAGGAAGAACACTTGGAAGTAAAAAAACAGTATACCTTAAAAAGCTGCTAATAGAGGTCCTTATATTGATTTTGGTGTTCAAATTGAATTTTAAAAGAGGTGGTTATTTTCATGCACTTAGTAATTAGTATTTTGAGATTGAATGAACTTTCTTAGAATTATATTTTCACACCCATGGTCTCATGAAATCCAGTGGTCTCATGCTGAGCCTGAGTTTTCTTGAGTGGAAGTGATAAAGGAGGGTACAGTGCTGTGGTAAGGATTGTGATTCTGGAGGATAATTGCTATTAAACAGTCAATAAAAAAAAAGAAAGACAAATACTGGTAGCTAAGCAATGTAACTAACTTTTAAAAAATTGATTTATTGGTACGCATTATATACACATCATGATCACACTTAATATTGAGAATTTGTACCAGTATATGACATGACTTAATTCTCATTTTTCCCATTCCCCTGCCCTCCCTACAACCTCCAGCGCTATGTATAAAGGGTTTGCTTTCTCTTTACCATCAGTTTTTTCTTTCCCTTCTTCACTTATCCCTACTCCTTTTCCCATTGAATATTTTCTATTTCACAATATCTATTATACATTTTAGATCTTCTAATACTTATTAAGCCCCACAAATTTTTTTAGTTAAATTTAACTATCCTACCTTATGAAATGTCTTTACATAAGTGATTGAGACAGCTATTGAATAAAATGCAATACTTAGAAATTTAATTGTACATTAGCTTAATTTCTGAAGAATAAATGTCATTTTCAACATAAATAATTTCAACAGGCTCTAATAATTTTCAATATTTCTTACCATATTTTACTATGATGTAGTCTTATATACAATTATAAATATATGAGAAGCATTTCCAGACAGTAAAAACTACCATTCTGTCCACAGACTTGATAATGGATCATCCCTGTACTGTTGAAATATCCAATTCCCAGGTTCAGTGTGATGGATTCAGGATGGAGCACAGTTCCCAAATGAGGTCAATCAAAGACCAGTCTAAGACTTGTCACAGCTATTGGAGAAGACTGGAACTTTCTTCAGACAGTGCTGATGTCCTCGGAAGTAAGCCTGAGGCTAAGGGAAGATGCTTACTTGCTAATTTTCTTGCAGTCATGTATTGCATAAACCAAAGATTTGCCATTTTGACTGGAAGTGTATGTCAGTTCTATTTATGATGGTGTGAAATATCTATCTTTTGAAAAACTTCCACTATCCTGAACAGAAACTCTACTAGACAATTAATCCCCAACTCGCCCATTTGATAACTGCTAATCTACACTCCATCTCTATGAATTAGTCTGAAATATAATACTTATAACTGGAATCATACAATATTTGACCTTTTTGTGTCTGGCTTACCACCTTTACGATGATTTCAATTTATCTCCAAGTATCTGACTTTAATTTTTTTATTACTGAATAATATTTTATTTTTCATGTACACAGAATTTCCTAATTACTTTAAGAATCTTCACCAGCAATTTATCTTCAGACGACTTAAGATTTCAGTCCCACCGAACCTTATATAAATTTTGCTGCAACAGATCTGAATGTTATTATTTTCCTATTTACATGATGATATTCTTTGAAAACACAAAACATCATTTACTTTGCAGCATTCTATGTATTTACATTTACAAAATGTATTAATCCTTGATGGCTGAGAATACAGTAAATGTTGGCTGGGTGCTGCACATTTTTTTTGTTTGTTTGTTTTGTTTCCTAAAAGCGAAACGGGCGCGGTTTTGTTGTCCTTGGTTCATCTATCTAACTGTGATCGACGTCAGCAAAAACGTTCCATGAAAAATTTCAGAAATAGGCAAATTTTGTTCTTTCAGTTGGACTGCTTTGAAGGGTGTGATTAAAGCTCTCAGCAGCCTGATTCACTCATTTGAGCAACTTGGCCATCACTTCATGTGAACTGTGCTGTGTGTTTCCTGCCTATTGGTCACCGATCTGTCTCACTTACCAGGCTGGCTGGCATGGTCTTACGGTGCTGGAGATCAACTAATCCACATTTCACTTATTAATGGCCCCAAAAGACAAAAGTAGTCATGCTAGCAATTTGGATTTGCCAAAGAGGAGTAGTAAACTGCTTCTTCTAAGGGCAAACATGACAAATATGGTGTTTTGTAGGTAAGTCCATTCCCATAACTACTAGCTCTATATATTGTTATAATTGCTTTATTTCATTTTAATTTCTGCTAATCTATTGATGTGTCTGGTTTATATATAAAATTTATAACAAATATATGCAGAAAAATATATTTGGAGTTTGGTATTATCTGCAGTTTGAGGCATCTGCTAAGTGTCTTGGAACATATTCTTGTGAGTATCGTGCCTTTCATACATTATTGGACATTTAAAGTGTCCTTCTCATTTAAACTTATGTATAAATGCTAACATTGATCATTAGTATATAAATATGACACCGTCCTTTAAACTTTCATGATATTATACCGAGAAGATGAATTTGTAAATCATATGACAATTTCATAGCTTTTTAAACAACCAGTGTGTTTTCTACAGCTACTATATCACTGTATATTTTCACCAGCAATATAAGAAACTATAAATGTGTCTATCATTGTTGTGTCATCTTGATAAATTCATTATTTTTTATCAATATAGAGTGGCAGTTTTTTACTTAAAGACTATTTTGTCTATTGTATATCCTCTTAAGCATCTTTGTGCTTCACCTTTCTGCTTATGGGTGAGCATCCACAGTCCATCTTTGTTCCTTAATTGTTGATATTACTTTGTATTAAAGCATAAAGACACAATCTCTCAGAATCCTCAAAAGCCTTTGTGTTCTCCCTTGGAGTATCAGTTCTGCAGTGAGAAGCTGGCCATCGGAGCCAGACACCATCTCAGAAGAGCCTCTTGTGGGAGAATGCCATAGAGCGTACAGCTCTGCTCATATTCTCTTTTAAGAGATCACTGAGACAAGTTATCTAAGTTCAACTTCAGTGTATCCAAATGCAGAGGAGAGGCAGGAAAAGGAGAGCTACTTTAAAGTCTTCTGTTCATTAAAGGGAAAACAGAGTTCATGAAGCAGTCATTGATCCAACACGATTTTGAAATTCAGTGGAGTAAAGTTTGGGTTTTCCACGATTAGACTTGAGCTGAGTGAATAATTCCACATTATTCTACTTTGCTTTTCCCTGACCTTTTAGTTTCACCTCTGATTCGCTCTTCCTCTGTCATTAAGAAAACATGCGTTTGTGGCTGAATAATTTTCTCATCAGCTTCTTGCCTATAAAATTTGTCGAATTAAGATCCTTTTCAATTTTGTACTGATGCTTCCACTTCAGCCTAAACTAATGATGTTTCTGATAAAAGATATATTTGATCTTCTATATGTCTTTTACAGTTCATTCCATTAGAAAGGGTTTTCAGCTTCAGCACTATCAAATTTAGTTGTTCTGCTAGGTATTTCTTTGTTCATTGGAGTGGTTATTGTGGGTATGTTATAAGGTATTAGCGAGCAACTCTCCCATCTAACCATTGCAGATGCTTCTGTATTTATAATACAATTAAATCTGAATAAACCCATAAGAATATCATGGACAAAAAGTACCCTAGACAGTATCCTGTAGATTGTGAAATATTTACCACCGTGACGACATGATGATGAGGGGCTTAGCATTTTTTGAGTACTATACTGCATGTCAGACTGCTAGAACCAAGAAAAGACCAAAACTTAAAGCACAAACCATTGTTTTCAAATAATGTACAATCATTTTATCACCATGCTAAAATTTTTAAAAATGAGTCAAATCACTATTAGTGAAATAACTTGGTCACAGAGGACAACACAGTGTGTGACCATACTTTTATGAAGTGTCTTAAATAATGATTTCACAAAGAGTAGAAAGCTACTTGATTGGGGAGAGAAAAATAGAAAGCAAAATGAGTATAAAAGTCCATTAATGTAATATGAGTAAGTTCTAGAAATCTGCTGTAAAATACTGTGATTATACTTAACTATAATGTACTGGGCACTTAAATTATATCTTAAAAGGATAGATGTTATGTTGAGTGTTTTACAAGAGAAAGAAATAAGTACCAAAGAAGGAGAGTAAAAGTGAGTATGAAAACAGAGTACCTGAACATGTATTCCTAGAGTTTAAACCTATATGTGATTTTTTTTAATGTAATAAAGCCCTAAGCCTGAACTTATTGAGATGTAGACTTTGGAAATGTCTCACATAAAGAATATAAATATAATTACCCATAAAACACTAGGATCACACACAAATACACATACACACTCAAACACATATATGTGAAGTATAACACAAAAATTCTTAAGCCTGCTAAAATCAATAAAATTTAGAAAAGATATTATTTTTAAAACCCTCAACTCTAGTTATGGTGAAATGAAACAAAAAAGTTCTCAAGGAAAATATACTTTTATGTAAGACAGTTTGTTGATTTTTGAATGAATCTGAAATTTCTACCAGTTTAAACATTTATATACTTGAAGAATTACTGTGACTTATGCTTTATCAATTCCTGAATTGATCATAAAGTGTTGACCATTCATATTCAAGGATAGTTAAACTAAACCTTAAGTATATAAAATAAAAATCAGACAACCTTGAAGGTGGAGAGAGCAGAAATCTCAGTAACACAGGACTGAGAAAATTGGATTCAACCTAATGGACCGAGAAAATACTTAGTAAAAGTAAAGTGGTTTTGAGGCATTGTCTCAAGGGGATTAGTCAGATTATTCAGGAAACTTACTGTTTTGAGTTAGGCACTCTAAATTTCAAGAGCTTGTATCTACAATGGAATGTAGAATACAATTTTTTGTGACCGGCTAATATGAATATAAAAATGACAAAGTTTAAATCAAAAAGTTAACAAAAATTGGGCATAAGTTTATTTCAAAGAAAGTACATAGAAACTCATAGCATTAAATGATTTCATAAAATGTAATAATAATTTAAAAGAAAAAAATCACATTTTGTTGTTAAACAAATCTATTTTAATTCTTAATATGTTAGAAGGCAGAACAGCTGTGTCATTTCCTCTCAGAATAGTAAAACTTGAAGTTATAATTCAACAGAAATAAAAGGTAACAATAATATGCATGTATGTACCAAGATAGTGACAAATAAAGAACAATGGAACTTTTCCTTTACTTGTAATTAAATGTGTTTATTTTCTTAATAATTTATTTGATAAATTTTTCCAGTAAAATTCTTTAGAAAAAATATTTTATCTCAGCAGAACTTTTGTGGTATATATTTTCTGTTCTCCACAATAGTTTCCTATAGACTGCCATTTTAACAATTCATAAGCATAAAATAAATGTCACAGAAGCAATGATATACATTTTTTTCTTTAAGAAGAAATTTGTTTTAATACAATTGTGTTAATCCACTCTTTTCTCTTTAAATCTGAACATAAATTATTGTCAATTTGACATAATTTATTGTCCTTTGTAAGATAATAACTAAATAATAAAGCGCATCTTTCAGTGTTGAGCATGAATAATTTATGATGCAGCATGCATACAGCAAGACTCTCTACTCATCCTACTGATAGCAACATCAGTAACACATGATGGCATTGTAACAGCTCCGCAGAGGCTTTTTCAAGAGGAACAGGAGTGATACACTAATAAACAGTTGTTCCTTTAAAACAAGGAATTATATAGCAGTGCCTAAGATCATATCATAATGATTCATTTAAGTGGATATAATGAAGTGTATCGTGGATTCTTACTTTTCATTTCAGAATTTGTGCACATATGTCTCAGTCTATTTTGACCTCAATATCATCAACATGTATTCTTCTAAAATACATGTGTTTTCGGAAATCAAAATATTCAAGAATCATGTGGAATGAACAGAAAAAGTGTAACGATCATATTTCCTGATGTTTTCAATTATGTTCCCAAAGGAAACACTTTTTTTTTTTTTTTGAGACAGGGTCTCGCTTTGTAGTTCAGGCTGGCCCTGAGCTCACTATGCAGCTCAGGCAAGCCTCGAACTCAGCAATCCTCCTGTTTCTGCCCCCCGAGTGCTGGGATTACAGGCGTGAGCCACCATGCCCGGCACTGTGGTATGTGGTACTGATTGCTGGTGGGTGTGAGTCACCACACCCAGCATTGTATGTGGTTACTGGGATCGAACTCAGGACCATTGTGCTTGCGAGGCAGGCGCCGGAACCACTGAGCCAAATCTCTGGCCCAGGAGACACTTTGTTTATTCTCTAGCAGTCATTTTCCATATATAATTTTAGTGAATCATTTTGATTGTCCAAAAGCATATTCATATACATGAAGTGAATGAAGAAAACATCTTAGGCCTTCCCTTTAATGACTGACACAAATTCATGACTGACTAATTTGGTTATAGTAGTCAGTTACTATTATAGACATTATGCTTTTATTTTTTAAATTGAAAGAGTGGAATTTATTTAACATGTACTTCTACAATGTATATTGATTAAATAAGAGTTAATGTATTTATCACTTCACCTAGATATTTATATGAAGAGATATTCATGTATGACATATTCAGTATGATATATGATATATTAAGTATGATATGCAAACTCAATGTTTTTCAACATTGTAATATATTAACAGTAGGATTCATGGTGGAAACTTTTTTTCTTATCTAACTGAAGTTTTAGACCCTTTGACAAAAATTTCTGCAAAATTTCCTCAAACATTCCAGCTTTGGTAAACACCATTCTGTTCTTTACTTCTATAATAACAACATTTTTGTATTTCATATCAGAGTGAAGTTGTGCAGTACAGTATTTATATTTATTATTTACATTTGCATCGCTGAACCTGTGCTATTTCAATTAGGTTCACCAACATTGTTGGAAACAGCAGGATTTCATTCTTTTTAGTTGATAAATAATATTCTGCATTGGAAACACATCTTTATTAGTTCATTGAGACAATGAGTTTGCTTTGATATTTGTCTAGAAGATAATTGCTGCAGTAAACATGACAGTCCTGATATCTCTTAGACATTTTAATTTAACGTGCTTTGGTAGTACATCCAGTAGAGGAATTACTAGGTCATATGATAATATCCATGCTCACATATTCTGAATAGTCTCCATATAATTTTCAAAATTAGACCAATTTATATTCCTACAAATAGTACATAAGAGTTTACTGCTCCAAATTGTAAAATTTATCTTTCATCTTGGATAACACCCATTCTGACAGATGTATCTCATTATTGTGTTAATTTATGTCTCTTTAATGATTGATAATGTTGATCTTTTAGCTTGTTATGCTCGTTAAAGATAATGTTGATCTTTTTAAAAGCTTGTTAGCCATTTTTTTTTTTTTTTGAGACAGGGTCTCGCTTTATAGTTGAGGTTGGCCCTCAGCTCACTATGTAGCCCAGGCAAGCCTTGAACTCAGGAATCCTCCTGTCTCTGCCTCCCGAGTGCTCATTTATTTTGTTTTTAAAATGAATTTTATTTTAAGAAAAATAAATTTTATAAATACTGGGAAGACAATACTTAACAAATTGTACCTCATCTTCAAAGTAATTACTCAAAATACAAATTAGACAAAAAAAAATCATTACAGCTGGGAGTGGTGGCTCACACCGGTAATCCCAGCACTTAGGAGGCAGAGACAGGGGGATTGCTGAGTTCAAGGCTTGCCTGGGCTACATAGTGAGCTCAGAGCCAGCCCGAACTACAAAGTGAGACCCTGTCTCAAAAAAAAAAAAAAAGATCATTACAAAGAAGACACATTCTTCTAATAAAGATATCTCCTAAATTCTTAGCTTATTTTAATTTTTTTCACTTTTATTGGTACATATTTCCCACACCTCATGATTACATTCACTCTGGGGAATTGGAACATGTACAAAATATGGTTCCCCCTTTCCCTCCATTCCTTTTATTTTTGCAGCATCAGGTTCAAGTTAATTTATTTAACTTATAAGACTTTATAAAGTTAATATCATACATAAAGTGCAAAAACAGACTAATATGTCAAAGAATATATAACATATAAAATATCAAGTTAAGGTATACTTTTAAAATGGCATAATATTCTCAGCTATTGCAGTTACTAGCTTGTCAATACTTAAATATACAATTCTGGTAGAAAATGGTTAATCAAAATTATCAATTATATAAATAAAAAGTTGAAAGTTAGTATGTAAGTTCACATTTTATCTTTAAAAGCCTTAGAATGATTACATCAAATTAAAATTCTATCAAAGTTGATGTTTTACCTGTATTCAATCATTTTTTAAAAATTAATATTTATATTATTAGATCCTTTAATTCAAAAAAAAGTTGGATTTGAGAATTTCTCAAACTCTTTAATGAAATTGAAAGGGAAGGGGTACTCCCAAATTCATTCTTGGATGCAACCGTTACCTTGATTCCAAAAGCAGAAAAAGACCCAACCAAAAAAAGAGAACTACAGGCCAATCTGCCTAACGAACATTGATGCAAAAATCCTCAATAAGATACTGGCGAATACAGTACAATCATCAAAATACAGAGGATCATCAAGAAGATCATACACCCTACCAGTTGGGTTCATCCCAGTATCCAAGGATGGTTCAACTTACGTAAATCAATAAATGTATTACACTATATTAACAGACTCAATATCAAAAACCATATGGCTACCTCAGTAGATGCAGAAAAAATGTTTGAGAAATTTTCAAGTTTTCTTATTGTTTTTATTGATAAGGAAATGGATTGTGGTGGAAACATCTTCATTTTGCCATTTGCAAAGATTTCCCCTCCTTTTTTAATGTTTTCTCTAAATACAATTATTTATTCAGTCCTTTATTTTCATTACTTGATGAATATAGGCATCATTGGGGGCTCAAAATGTTTAAAATAATAAGGTAACTCAAAGTATTTTTTATAGTTTAATACAAAAATCACACAGGGTACCCTAAAGAGGGGGAATTCAAAGAGAAGTAATGTAAAGAGCCTTGGGGAGACATAGTTGTTTTTTTTTTTTACCCCCCTGTAGTTTAATTTGAAGGAAAAGAATATTGCATTTATCCTTGGAAAAACAGAAAGCATGCGTAAACATTTATCAACATTTGTGGAGCAATTTTCCAAAGAAGAAAGATGATGATTCTGCCCAGTAAATCTGTGTTTATCAAGCATAATTTTTCATTATAACAGATTAAAGGATTCTTCATGGTTAAAAATAACATATCCCAGGGCTGGGGATTTAGCTCAAGTGGTACCGCACCTAACCTGGATGCACAAGGGCCCGAGTTCCATCCCTGGTACCACAAAAAAAAAAAAAAAAAAAAAAAATCCCTAAAACAGCCACGTAATAGTCACTTAACATTGTTTTGTTTTCTCTCCTGATAATCAAAGCTGCAGTTTAGAAAAGCATCTGGCTTTAAATAATTCCTAATTCCTTTTCTCTGTGTGTTTACAACATATTATTTTAATAATCATTGTTTTATGTTTTGTTTTGTTTTGTTTTTGTTTTTTGATATAGGGTCTCGCTTTGTAGTTCAGGCTGGCCCTGAGCTCACTATGTAGCCCAGGCAAGCCTCGAACTCAGCAATCCTCCTGTCTCTGCCTCCCGAGTGCTGGGATTATAGGTGTGAGCCTCCATGCCCAGCAATAATCATTGTTTTTAGCAATCAAAATTCTTTTTTTTTTTTTTTTTTTTTTTTTTTTTTTTTTTTTTTTTTTTTTTT